>VKOC01007943.1:0-21795 GCA_009364415.1 Spea multiplicata | reverse complement strand
ACATCCATTTCCTTAACTGTGAATAACATATCCAGTAGACATGTCTAAATAGGCCAAAAACAATTCAGACTATTTTTGGGGGTTAGTTTTTGACCCATTAGTTTACGGGCAACGAATTACCTTCCCTGCCCATTGTGTTCAGACAAAAATCAGGGGGCATTTTTAATTTGTTGCCTGGTGCCCACATTCACTCTTATTTACTTTCATGCTCTCTAAGTGTTTTCCTACCTTCTCTGTTGGCCGCTTCTGCCGACCACTTATACTTACTCATAATCTTGTTCGTCATCTTTCCTCTTCTTTATTTTTTTTTTCACCTTTATTTTTTATCTTTTGTCTTTTATCTTCGTCCGCATCTCTGCAAACATAACCTGACACGATCTTCTGCAAAAATGGTGGAGCTTCCGGTGACGTCTACTCCCCTGATTCTCCAAGCTAGGGAGAGAACATCACTGGAAGCAGTATGATTTTGACCTAAAGTGAGCTTCTGTGGTCCTTTCGCTGATGCCCTCTCCCTCGAGGTTTATCTAGCTCCGTTTTCATGGCTTGTACCAATCGCTGAATTTGCCAGAATTCGGTAAATTTGCAGTTTGTAGAATTCCAAATGTACAAATGTTGTATCCTGACATCACAGGTATTATCAATGATGTTCAGGTGGGACCACTGGACCTTTACATATTAGAACCATGCATTGCCACTTGGAGAATGCTTATATGCACTCCTTATTTATATCCTTGTTGAGGCTGGGTTAAGCTATTAAACAGTCGACTGCAATCAGCTCTCCAAACTGGGGTGTATATACTTAACTGTGATGTTGTGTGGCTGTAGCACATGAGTTGGTAGCCTTTACCGATAGATAAAGGTGTCGACATCTGGAAATCTCCGTATAACCAATTTCCACCATGGTGAGCCTACAGCTTGTTACAGTCACTGTGCATCAACAAAGACCAACCCTGGAGTTTCACATTAAATGTTGAACTGGCCCTACATAGTGATGCGATTTATTGAATGTAATCTCGCCAATTTACAGAACTAGAACTTACCATGGTAGGCTACCCAGAGCTCTTGCTTTTCTGGGCATAGGCTTCACTAAGGGCACTCTATAGCTAGACCAAAATGGTGTTGGATTAACACCAGACACCCTTAAGCAGCCATTTAGTAAGAGGGCAGAATGCAGTAAGTGGCCCATAAATAGCAGGGGTAGGCACTAAGCAAAAAAATTTCTCATGGTGGATAATTACTGGGGTCTGTGGTGGACAACTTAATGATGTTCTAGGACCTATCCCTGATAAACAGTGATGTCAGCAAGTTGAAATATACAACAAACCACTACAAATCCATACTTAAAACATTATACAGCGAATAGGGGATTGGATGTCTTTTATTTATTATTAGATAAAACTGGTTTATTTACCAAAATGAAGGGGACATACTGTCACGCGAGCCGCCGCGGCACATACCTCGGGTGCTCGCGACGGCTCACTCCTTCCTGCCGCTGACGCTGTGCGGCCACGTCGGGTTCGCGGCTCCACCCCCGCCACGACCCAACGTCAGCTGAGCGTCACAAGCGCCGCCGTGTCACGCACATCACGGGAGCGCGCCGGCGCGCATGTTCAATTCCGCCGACGCCATACGTCACGGCGGCTGCGCGGCTCCACCGCCGCTCTGCGACCGGACGCCGGCAAGAGCGTAGCACTGCCTCCACATTCCTCGCTCGGGCATTGCGCCTGCACGCCCGGGACGTGCAGGCGCGTCATCACCTCCGGCCGCCGGGATCGCGGATTGGATGCCTGCCGCGATGACGTCACGCGGCGCACGCCGCGCACGCCGCCGCCTAATTGTGCCGTTGCCCTTTTGATCGGACTGTTTTCTGGACTACGCTACGTCCTTATATCTGCATAGTTGGATCCTCCATCGCTACCTGACCCCGTGACACATACCAAGACATTTTGGACAATGCTATGTTTCCAACTTTGTGGGGACATTTTGGGGAAGGCTCTTTTCTATTCCAGCATGACTGTACCCCAGTGCACAAAGCAAGGTCCATAAACACATGGTTGGATGAGTTTAGTGTGGAAGAACTTGACTGGCCCACACAGAGCCCTGACCTCAACCCTACAGAAAACTTTGGGGATGAACTGTAACGGACATTGCGAGCCAGGCCTTTTCGTCCAAGATCAGTGCCTGACCTCACAGAAGCTCCACTAGATGAATGGGTAAAAATTCCCACAGAAACACTCCAAAATCTTATGATAAGCCTTCACAGAAGAGTGGAAGCTTTTATTGCTGTCATAAAAGTCTCTGTTGGTGCAATTGTCAGGTGTCCCAAAACTTTTCTCAATATAGTGTATATATATATATATATATATATATATATATATATTTATTAATCATTTTTTAGATTAAATGTGATATAAATATATTGTATTTCACCAGCCTGTATAAAAATAGGAAAAAAATGTCAAATATTTCTGCGCATGCTGGATATAAAAAGCTAATTAATTGCATATTATGCAACAGAAATAATTAAGTTCAAAACTCCTGGCACATTGGCAATTCCGTAAATTGCTTCTATTACAACATAATGGGATTTTATATAACAAAGTAGTAAGATTAGTCATTTCTTAGAGCAGCTTTAAAAAAAAAGCTGTAGGAGTTTCAAGCATGTTCCAGAGCTCATTTTAATAAAACAATGTGTTAGAAATCATACAGTGAAGATCATTATTTTTTATTTATGGATAATGATTTAGTGGGACAAAATTAATGTTACAGGCACCCCCTAGTCAAGAGTACTGGGACACAGAGTCTAAAATAAATGTTTAAAAAGGTTGGAAATGTGGGATAGTATAGCCAGTTAACTACAAACGTGCAAAGCATGAACAACATTTCTAGGACATGAAATGAGGTGATGTGCCCAAAATGTGGGGGCATTGTGGGACTGTTAAGCCCATTTCTTTCACCTCCTTCATAGTACATGTACTTTAGATACATGCCTAGTTGCCTTATGATAACCTTGAAGGTTTGTCTTCAACCAAGGCATGATTAGACTTCATACAATAAAGAGCATAAAGAAAGGAAGTATTGCTTTTGTCTATTGTATAACTTTTATATTGTAGTGTATCGTATCAACAGATATACAAAGGTAAATCAACACATTGCTACCACTAGAACCTCAACTCAACACCCACCAACATTTTGTGGAGTATTTTGCAGTCAAGTTAAACTCTTACATTATTTCTCTTACATATATTTTTTTTAAACAGTGTTATTCCTTGGGGGGGTCAAGTTGGGTAATGTCAGGCAGGCCTGGACTAGCCATTTGGCAAACCGGGTAGAGTTTGGTAAAGGCCCTTAGTGTCAGTGGAGAGTAATGTTACCTCATACAAAGACAATTGTTTTTGGCACCATTTTAGGGAAGGCACTTTCCTGTTCTAGCGTGACTATGCCTCTGTATACAAAGCAAGATCCATAAAGAGAACAATAGTGCCTGACATCACAAATGTTCTTGTGGCTAAATGAGCACTAATTTTCACAAATACACTCCACAATCTGTGGAAAGCTTTCCTGGAAAAGTTATATACCCACAAATGGGGGGTTCCGAACTAATGCCCATATTTTTGGCATGGGATGTCCAATGTCCACATGCTTTTGGTCATACCATGTATCATGGAGTTGCTTCCAGCTGATGTATAATAGGGAAGCCACGATATAAAAGAACAGTCTACTCTCAAATAGCCTCACTACCAATTAATGCATATTAAAGTATTTGCATCTCCTGCAAGCCAATGAGCTGGGTGACAACAAATTCAATGAATGAATGCTTCTATGCTTTTGCATGTAAAAAAAGGTATAACGTGATACTAACTCATCATAGTCATTAAGGTGCATATGATGGCTGGAGTGTAGCTTAAGGACCTTGGTGAGAATCGTCTTGACAATGGTATATTTTTAAGGGTAATTTTAATTATTCCAGCAGCCTATGAGGCTATACACTATTAAATATGTATACATACCTGGCGCTGAGGTATAGTTTTAAACAATCAGTTTCGGGATAAAAAAAAAACCTGAATAGCATATTTAGAGATAAATATGATTTAATGTTTCATCAACAATTATAGTTACTTAAACTAAAGCAGACTTAAGTGTAAGGATTAAAAACATGATATAAATAGCGGAGTTATTTTGACCTCCTTGGTTTGTCATAGTCGACTTAATTGCTGTTTCACTGGTTCTTACTGAATATCAGCAACGCAATTAAAAAATGTGATTGTCTACAGCGAGAGAAGAGACCTCCATTATGAATGCGGGGAGCTTGTGGATGATGCACACAGTGGGGACCAATTATGTTAATTGCAGTAATGCAAAATGAACTTTAAGCTCTCTGATTTAAAGGGCATGTCTAAGTAAAAATAAACACACTAAACATTAATAGTATTGGTTCTGTGATATTATAGGAGCCACTGCCATTCCCTTTGAGGCGATTATCAAATGTCATTTGTATGGAACAACCTAAATGCACGCAAGTGATTTGCAGTTACTTAATTAGGCAAACGAGAGGACAGTTACATGCTTGCAGGATGTCATGTGGCCCAAGAGAGTGTGTGCTGGATCTATCAGAGATTATTAAATTGCAGATAAATTAAACTATGCATTGATATACTATGAAACACAATTCCCAACACATATATATATTTTTTTTTTATTATTTTTATTTTATTATTATTTTATTTTATTTAATTTAGAACTAGCTTCATTTAAAAAAAATGTTTAATCTACTTGGCAGTGATCATCTTCCTACCGTGTAATATTTTTATAAAGTTTGGTCTTTTTAGATGTTGTGTTTGCCACAATGCTTAGGCAGTGATAAGATAGCTTCTAAGCATTATGATATAACACGTTATATTATATTATTATAACATATAGTAAGGTACTGGCAAATTAAAAGCAGGACTAGCTGGCCATGTAGGTGTAGCTAGTCTTTTGCGATGTGGGGCTAGCTATCAGTATGGGGGGGAGCTAGCCCCTGACAGTCTTGGGTAGAAGGGAATGCTGGGTGGAAAGTTGGCACGGCTAAACACCACTCCCCTCCCGAAAGAGAGAGAATAATGACCCGGAGACCCAGGCAAGCAGCTCTACAACAAGAGACTACTGGTTAAACAAAGAGAGTTGCTTATGATGCGGAAGATGGAACTTCTGTTTGTTAGTAGTTAAAAGATTTAGAATTTTGTAAGACACTGTCATGTAAGAAATATGTAGTATGCCTATAAGAATTTCTTCATACTGCAGGGAACATTTGTACACAATTTAAATGATGAAAATCATACCCACCGAACATGCTGAGGTCATCGAAAAAGGGGAGTCAAGGGAGAAAGACGGGTAGAGAGATTAGGGAGCCAAACAGGACGCTATTTTAGGACTTTTGTCATGAAAACACATAACAGTATGTTTTAATCTGACAATAAAATTATGCAAACTGGCAGAAAAACAACTGCTTTGTCAGATTCACACTGCATTATCGACAACGCTGAAGGTACTCATTCACACATTTTGTTATTTGTCAAGTTTTATTTTATCTGTAAGTTAAAGTCACCAATTCCCTTCAAAGTGGTAATTGTTTAAACTAATGCAATTTAACTCAGCCCTTTCCCATTATAGGTATAACACTTTAAAGGCTGCTCTCTCACTATCACATATAATATAGGTGTAAATGATAGCTGACAAAGGGGGGGCACAAGAACAACCGTACCCAAGGCTTCTCTGATTTAAATATTTTGGGCCCTTTTCTGGAAACTACTGCTATTGTGATTTAAAGGGAGGTGGTTACGCTTAAGGTTTGGAAAGATGACAGCTAATTTATTTAAGGTGCGTCATCTAATTTATTAAGGTAATCTGTGTCCATGAACATGCCTACAATATTGTAATTATTCCAAAGTGTGTTTTTGTCATTAGGCACACAACCCTCGTGCAGCATCTACATCAGTTACAGCATAACAGTTGCATGTGTAAATAAAAATGGGATTGTTGCACTTAATAGCTTATTTATTATGATAAAGCTCTGAATGTGTTTGGGATCATTTATTCTGTGATCCGTATGGACACTTGTACATGCTTCTCACATAATCTCCTGTGAACTAAGTATCCTTGGCTATTAAGACAAATAGCATATGTAGGAAGTCTCTGTGTTTAGCCTGGGGTCTCTGGGTGAATCCCTGTTCACCCATATTAGTTTTTCTTTCTCCATGCAGGGAAGTTGTATTTGGCCATGTCCACTCTTTGTGTACTCCCCACCAACTTCCCTTTTCAATAAAGGCTGTCTTGGGCTAGCAAGCATACCTAAATGGGGCAGGTTGGGGCGGTACTCCCCGGGTGCCACTCATCAGAGGGGTGCCGAGAGGCCCGGCGGCTTGCTAACCCTGACCGACAGTTTACCACTTTGTAGCTCGCACACTGTGCAGAGGTGGCACAGGCAGATGCCAGGTTACCACTGAATCAGGAGGGAGGCAAAAGGGCACTGGTCAAAATGTTTATTAAAACTACAAATAATAACAAGAAGCGGGTGGTCAAGGATCAAGCCAAGGTCAGGAGCCAGAACGGGTAGTCACACAAGCCAAGGTCAGGAGTCCAGAAATCCACGTAGTCCAAAATCAGGCAGGAGTCCAGCACCAGAATAGGAGTCAAGCAGGCTGGGTCATACACAGGAAAAACACTGGAAGCACGCGCTCATGGGTCTGGAACCACGAAAGTGGACTCACAACTGAACTAGCTGGGTAATTATAGTCATAGCCTGAAGGAAGAGGAGGGGTTAGCTGGATTCAAATGTTGTGAGATGAAGGGGGTGCAGCTTAACAAACAGAAAGCCATGAGCAGGAGGAAAGCCAGTACAGGTTGGCCGAAACCCTGACAGCAAGCTACTAAAGGGGCAGAGGTGGCACAGGTAGGCTGTTGTTGGAGCAGAGGCGTACCACATCAATGTCTGGCTTAGTGTATAGTGATAGGGGTTATGCTGCACTACCAGCCAGCACATGTTATTTATTTAAACGTATTTAATTGATTTATAAGTTAATTTATTTTTTCAGATTTCTAGTTTTTTTTCCTCTTGACATATAGTTTACGCATTTGTTAAAAATTCTTGCCAACATTATTTTTTTGTGTGGGGGGAGCCACATGCAGACTTCGCCCTGGGTGCCAAATACTCTAGGTGCACCCCTGCTCTTGCATGCACACTAAGCCATTTTCTCAGAAGAACAAGAGTGCTGGATAGCCTCCCCATGAGAATCAGGAAAAAATGCAGTGCCTTAAAAGCGATCATTTTATAGAAATCTGTTAAAAAAATCAGCATGCTAACTTTATACCTTGGATTTCTCATTTGTTGAGCTCTCTCAGTTTCAAAAAAATGTGTGCATAAGGCCAAATATTTTATTAATTTTAGAACTTTAGACAGCATGCAAAACTGTCTCATGGCCACGGTTTTTTTTAGCCTTGTCTTTGAATAATAGTTTAGAAAAAACGTAAAAGTATACTCTTGCAACTTTCCCAATCTTCAAAAAGGCAGAGCTGAATATTTATCCTTGTTATCATTTACAGCTTTATAACCACTTTCAGAAAATAGAATGCAGCGACAAGTTCACATGTTTAATTACCTATCCTTTTTTTAATTATAAGGTGCTTTTAAAATACAGTCACTCTTAGTAATTTTCAGTATGGCGGAGATGCATGTTTTATGCTGCAAGGCATATATTTGAACCAAGTTTTTTTACTTTTTAAGAAGCAGCTGTTTGTAAATTGCAGAGCTGTCTTACAGCTTCTTTCCAATTTTAATCAGTGACACTGATTTTGAGAAAATAAAAGAAGGCTGTCTTGAATGATTGTGCAAAGCCACTATATAAAGACGAAACAGTCTAACATAATCGTATTTTCAAGGGCTCTTGTTACATAGTTACTGGATGAACTAGTTAGCAACGAGAAGCAAATCTTATTTTCTGGGCACAAAACAATATGTTTTCTTGATATTTTGGGGTTATATGATTCTGGTATAAAGTTTAAAGTGGTCTTATCACTATAGCAACCACTGGAGTATCCCTGATTACCGTGCCGTTTTCAATTTTTGCTATGATGGTAACACTTTTAATTAACTGTTCTAAACCCCATTATATTATACCCCCAACTCTGCTCTTTAAGACTTAAGATTTTCAGTATCTCCCTAGTTCATGTCAATCTTTCCTTCTGATGTATTTGTCTGGGGATCAGTCACTATAGAGGGAATTGGATGGGGTGTTTGGAAGAGAGTTATAGCTTCAACTCACAAATGTAAATTATAAGGGCTCAATCTTTCCAAGTTTCCCCAGCAAATGCTCAGAGCCGGTCCTACATAATGCATAATTTAATCAGTGAGAGGATTTTCGAGAAGTATCACTGTTTTAACTATGCATTGTATGGTGCCAACCAAGCTCTTCTTGCCAGAAAGGCTTGCTGGGGTTGGCCTTTTATCATACGTCGTATCAGGAGAGGAAATATTATATGCAAACTCTCATTTTTGTTAATAAACCTCTCTGTGCCTCTCTTGTGCACTCCTAATAACTTTTCCCTAGTGGCAGGACTGAGGACGAAAGCCTACAAGTAGCTAACTGTGCCAAACAGGGTAAGGCAGGGCAAGTTTTGAGCTTAGAGTGTCTCCCACCTACCTTTAGCATGCTGTAAAAGAGTAGTGGATGACCACCTTTGTTTTATTAGCCATTGGCCTAAATGTTTGAGGGACAGTTTAGCTAACCTGTCTGATAGTGAGCTAATGTACCATTAATCTAGAGTAGGCTGAGCCCATGCAGGGTTTTTTACGTAGAAAAACTCTGTAGAGCATGGGGGAACAAAGGGACAGTTAAGCCTCCCCTAAAGAACCATTATTAAAATAAAACGTAATACCTTACACAATTTCTGACATACTCCGGTCCAAGGTGTCCCACGTTGTGCAACTTACGCGTCCTCCCTGCGGGGGCAGGCCAAACTCAATACAATGCGTCTCCAGGGACGCCAGGGAGACAAACCAGGAAGAGAGCCGGCCCCCACACTCAGCATTACGACACACACTGCTGTTAAACGAGAGAGGAGCGGCTGCCAATCTCCCCTGGCTTCAGAAGCCATGGACACCTGAAGATACTGATTGTAGCAACCAAAGGGTGGAGGTTCACCTTTAAAACCCTCAACAACTGAGCCTTCATTGCTCAGTTTTTCTGTGCTATTCGCAAAGAACGTTTGGCTCCTGAATCCTGAATCCTGAATCCTGAATCCAGCAGTGCTGTATGCCTGTTTTTTAACCCTTTGCTGTCTGGATTTCTGACCCCTGGACCCGCCTGACTACGCTTTCTGCCTGAACCCTTGTAAATTGACTTTCTACCTGATTTTGTTGAGAGCTGCAACTGAGTTCCTAACTGAGATCCTGACACAAGGATACGACTGCCCCTGTTCCCATGCAAATAATTTCTCTATGTACTAGTCTTACAACATTACCTTACAAGTTTATAATCATCCTACCTAGAGATGAAGATCCCTTTTTTATTTTTCCTACATAATATTATAATTTATTATTAAACAGTAATATTAAATGCTAATAGGAAACAGATTCATCTATTCAATGCTATTCAGAAGTGAAAGGGTGAATATCCAAGGGCATTTGTTTTAGCAGTTTTCTAGCTTTTGAAATCATAAGCTATGTCTCAGCCTTGAATTTTTAGGTCAAATTAGATTAACTGAATGTGTACTGCTTTATAATGGAACACTTCGCACTTTTAGAAGGTGTTATAGGCCTGTAGCAGTATTCATCAGGAAGTATTCTGATTGCCAGATAACAGGTCTAACTGTTTATTGAACGATGCGGGAACTTATGTGGAAAAAAAAATATAAAGTATATGTGCATCAGAAATCTGATAAAACCTGATATGTACCTGCACAAAAAATGCAAAACGATGTTGAGCGTTCTCTAGTCACAATTTGTCCTCACATTAAGAACGTTGAAATATATTTTCTGAAAAACTGCAGAACAGTTGTAACATCTTTCATCAGATATGAATAAAATTGTTATCTTGCTTTTGCCTATCATTGTTTTTAATAAACATTTTGGTCACAATAAATAATTTTCATCCACCCACATGTACCGATTTCAGAATGCACAGGTAAGTATACAGACTGAATTGTTCACGTTATAGGTCACATTTAAGGTGGAAAAAGTTCTGACATGATTTATCTTTGTCTCATTCTTTAACTTCACAAGAAACTGGTATTTTAACAGGGGCATGTAGACTTTTTATATCTACTGTATGTGTTGTGTCACAAACTGACTCTTCTCTACAAGCAGTATAAGGATTTTGGCATTAAGAAAATAGGATCTCAGAGGTTACTACATCTTGTTGATGGGGCAGGTTCTGTTACGTACCCCCGTTTAAAAAAACAAACTTATTTTTATACATGGATTTAATAATATGTTTATCTACGTTTATCTGAGAAAATACAAAACTATTTTTCCATACTTTTCAGAAAGTCTGCAATTTTTACAAGATTCACACTTGTACTGCTGATGGCTTTAAAAATATCATGCATTCGCCCTGTTGTGAAAATAGACTGTTTTGCTAAAAAAGAGTCAATACTGGTACTTAAAATAAGTAAAAAGATTAGCAGATCTAAAAGCTTATGTAACATAAGCCCCTGGCATCTTCCTTATCAGCTTGACTAAACAAATTTATTTTTAAACTACGGTAACATTTTATGAATCCAAGTGAATACCTCCCAAATGGCCCTCTGGCAACTAAATCCCTCTGGTTTCCTTTCATTCCTTTGGTGTCTCTTCTTTATAGGAGGTCAGGAAGTTTGTCCCAGATCCCATGGGAGAGGAACCATGATCCATTAATGATCCCAAATAGGTGGTAGGCATATTGCATCATAATACACTACAACAATAAAAGTGAACACTTATAGACATAAAAGGTAAGAAAAGCACATAAAAGGCCGAGTAAAGTCTTATCCCCAGCCACTCCTCTGTCTACTCCATCCTAAAAAAGGGATGATTAAAATGTTTTATATTGTATTTGTGGTATTAAAATCCCTAGGAGTATGTTTAGTAGGATAGATCAGCAGATAATATATATATGTTAAATATACATAATGCATGCAGGATTTCACTCTTCAAAATATACATACGGGTCCAATAACACATCTCTACATGTGCAGCACCTTGCTTTTCTTTATTCTATTTGTTTGTCTAATAAAAAAAAGCTTCACACAATATTGATCAAAATATGAAATTCATATTAGAACAGGATTTAATTAAAAAACTAGTTTTTAATTAAGTCCAGATAAAAGATGGCACATTTCCAGGTTCATTAGCACAGCTGTGCACACTCTATCTGATGATACTGCTGCAATTCAGTCATCTGAAATACAAATGTATAAATATTGTGTATTCATCTCAGCTGTTGAGCGGGACTCAAATTAATACGGTTCACTTAATTATTTCATAATTATTATAGAAGGGAACTATTTCAGTACAGTTTTTTTTTTTAAAGATAGATTTATAATGAATGTGGTCCACATACAGTCCCACGCTCCATTGCCCTGATTCCAATTAAGTTTTCAAGCCTGCAGATTTACATGTTAAACATTTTTAAGTATGCTAACACCTCGCTCTTTGCATTTTCTTGAGAATTTAACATTATCTTCAATTAGTCTTACACAAGAGTAGTTACTTATAGTAACTATGTGTTATATGTTTCCATAGTAAAGAAGACATACACCGATCAGCCATAACATTATGACCACTTACCACTGGTGGGATATATAAGACAGCAAGTGATCATTACGGCCTGAAAGTTGATGTGTTAAAAGCACGAAAAATAGGCAAACGTAAGGATCTGAGCGACTGACAAGGGCCAAATTGAGATAGCTAGACAACTGGGTCAGAGCTTCTCCAAAACTGCAGCTCTTGTGGGGTGTTCCCGGTCTGCAGTGGTTAATACCTATCAAAAGTGGTCCAAGGAAGGAAAAGCGGTGAACCAGCAACAGGGTTATGGGTGACCAAGGTTTATAGATGGGGTTGAAATCCAACAGACGAGCTACTGTAGCTCAAATTGCTTAAAAAGTTAATGCTGGTTCTGATAGAAAGGTGTCAGAAAACACAGTGCATCGCAGTTTGTTGCTTATGGGGTAGCCGCAGACCAGTCAGGGTGCCCATGCTGATTCTGTCCACTGACAAAAGTGTCACGTGAGCATGAGAACTTGACGCAGAGCAATGGTAGAAGGTGGCCTGGTCTGATGAATCACTTTTTCTTTTATATCACATGGATGGTCTGGTGTGTGTGCATCTCTTACATGGAGAACACATGGCACAAGGATGCATACGTGAAGGCCCCACCTCGCAACTTACAGGACTTAAAGAATCTTCTGCTAACGTCTTGGTGCCAGATACCACAACACACCTTCAGAGGTCTAGTGGAGTCCATGCCTTGACGGTTTAGGGCTGTTCTTGTGCCAAAAGGGGGACCTACACAATATTAGGCAAGTGGTCATAATGTTATGGCTGATCGTTGTATATGATGAGTAGAGTGTAATAATATTTTACATCATTTAGATCAAAAATGTTTTTGGATTGGAAACTTTCAGAGGAAGGATACTTGGAGCGCTCCCTCTTCTTGGGGGTGGGGCTAGTTGCTTGTAGGGTTTGGGCAAGCAACCTTTAGCGGATGGGGAGCGGGAGGGAAGTGGGCACCACAGTGCCGCCCCCCTACCTGGAGACTCCAGGTCAAACCCAGACATATCCCAGATTATCAGTTACAATGTAAACTATGTAGTGTAAGAATCCACAATGCGCATAGACTTCATAAAGGGTATAGTAGCACATTATCAATGTTTTATAGTTTGGGGCAGTTACTCACAAAGGTGAATATGTAAGGGAGAAGGGTGATCCGTCAATTAGGTGCTTATTTTGTATATATATAATACCATGTTATCTATTACCGTATAGTGTCAACCAATGTTATTGTAGCATTGGCAAGGTACATTTGATAAGCATGAAATGTAACTTTGCATGATGATTTCAGTACTACCGATAACTAGGAAAGGTAGAATTGTTTAAAAATTTAAATTCTCATTTTTATTTGAAATTAAAGAAATAATTCTACATTTTTAAATGATTAATGCACATGTTTTTCATTTCTCAATATAATTGGCTCATCGCTGTTCTGACACCTGGAATCATAAACCTAAAAACTAAAAAAATATATATATTTTCTGCTGGATTTACTTTTTTTCATCAGATTGCACAGCACCATCTGTACTAATTACCCCGTAGCATCCCAAGCTGCACAATGCTGCACCATGTTTCTCATAGGAGCACTGAATTAAGTACAGTATATTAACCATGACAGCCTGTTCACTTCCGTGCCCTCTGATGGTTTGTGGGTTGAAAATGTAATTACATTAGCCCTAAACTACAGTACGTGGTCAAAATCAATCTAATTGCTCATAATTAATAATTAGAGTCTGATGGTTACATGCTCAGTTAATGTTAATTTTCATGTTCGTTTTCAGTAGTGCAAGTTTTTTTTTTACTTAAAGTTCGATAGTTAGACTGTAAGCTTGTATGTTTTGCAATAAAACTTTTAAAAAATTAATTAAAAGATGAGTTCATATTAGCAGCTAAGCTAAAAAGACAAAGGCTTTTATGAGGTTGTTATTTGAATGTAAATGCAAGAGGACATGAAGGGAAAAAGAAGAAGGCAAAAAGGCAGAAGAGCCAATACCGAAACCTTATATACTACCCAAATGTACCACTTTAGGAGGAACTCTAATACTTCTGCCCCTTTTTGCTTCAGTTACGTTCCTCTAGTAGTACTGTGTTCCGCTCACAATAATGTTTTATAGAAACAGCAAGGAATTTGTTTAAACACAAAACTGTATGAATTAAATACAATATTTTTCTTACTGCCTTACTTACATGAATCATTATGAATAAGTAACAAAGTCACATGGAAGTTTCCCTCTTTGGTCATTTCATATGTCAGAGGCATAGTGGTATCACGCAACATTGTGACATAAAGCTTTTACCAAGAGAATACTGCTATATGCCAAAACATTTGTCTTCTTTTGATACATACCGTTTTTCTAAAGAAAAAACACATTAGAAAGGTAAAACAGAAATTTTCCTCCCACTCTCTCACACTTTCACACACTTACGCTCTTTAACACTCTCACACTCTCTCTCAGTGTCTCTCTACCTTCTCTGCTGACCACTTCCGTGTCCCTGTCTACTTCTTGTTCTTTTGTGTTCTAGTTCTTTTTTTGTCTGCTCCTCCTTGCTATAATCTCCAAGGTAAAGAGGGAGAGGCTCCCCCCCGTGGTGTGCTCCATGGCTCCGCTCCTTTGCAGAAGTACTCCAAGAAGCTAGAATAATGCAGACGGACACGCGGAGAAAGAGCAGTGCAGTAACTCTTCTCTTTTCCGCAAGTCCGTTTAAAATCCATTGAAAAATAAAGCAATCTATTAGATAGGTAGTTCATTTGTGACTTAGGACATATCCCCCATATGTTCTGTCTCCTAAACTCAGGACATTTCAGGACAGTTGTAAATATTTTCTACAAAAATCCTTTTTTTTTACCATTAATATGAATTGCCATGACACTGCTGCAGTAAGTATATTTTAGCTTCCCTGCTGGAAATGAATGCAAATGGAACTTGGAATTCATATTCTTGTATTCACATAAATAAATGAAAGGGATTTGATTTATGGATCAAACCTCTTTTGATCATTTAATCCCCATACTTTGGCAGTGTTAATACCAATCATGCATACTTTTTTGTCAGGAACTCATTTTCTTATTTCATTTTTTTTACTATTACAGCACACTGTTGTAGAACTCTATGAAACCTCTTAAGGCTATACAAATTCCGCTTTAACAAAAGCAGAATGCGAATCTTGCAAAATAAGTGATGTTCTAACAGACTATGTCCTGCTGCTTAAAAAAAAGGAAATTTGGAAGTACTCCCATTGCTTAAATTAAATGTTAATTGAATCATATGTCCCTACTCAAAATTTCTAACAAAAGCAAAGTCTCCAAACAACACTTACACTTTTGTTCTGAAATTATATGTTCTCGTTGTATAGGGGGTTATTTCGGTGACATTATCACAGCTGCAAAAAAGAATATAACTTAATCTAAGCATCCAAAAATATTGTTATTGATCATTAGCTATTACAAAGAGGAAAAATATAAAGAAAGAAAGTTACCGGCAGTATTGAAGATTGTGTGGTCCACATATGAATAGCCTGATAATGAATTAGATGTATGGTATCTACAGAATTGTCTTACTTGAGATGAAGGGTGTGCAGAGCCGATTAATAAGCTAGAACTAAAAGAATCAGAAGGTTAACACAAGATCCAGGCTGTATCCCTCTGTTTAGCATAAGTTTTTTTAGGATAAATAATATTTTAGGATTAACCAGACATTTAACAGTTGTGTTTTTCAAACATACCTCCCAACCTTTTAAATGGCTAAAGCGTTGGGTCACCTTTATCCAATACATTAGATACCTTCAAAAGGGGCCTCGATATTTTCTTAGAAAGGCACGATATACAGGGATACAAATAGAATAATATTAATATTTTAGAGCTTCTTGATCCAAGGAGAAATCCGATTGCCTCTTGGGGTCAGGAAGGAATTTTTTCCCCTGATGGCAGAATTCGAGGTAGCTTAATTGGGGGTTTTTTGCCTTCTTTTGGATCAAGAATAGAAAGGTTAGGTAGAAGGGTTGAACTTGATGGACTTAGGTCTTTTTTCAACCTTATGAACTATGTAACTATGTAACCTTTGTTTTAAGGGAACGGTCTTTTCCAAAATATTATTATGTTATTTTAACTTTAATGCATATTGGAGTTGGATTTTCCATGGAATCCAATGAACTTTACTAAATGTAAATCAGTGTAGTTATTCTTTAAACTATAAATGTCTAACTGCTCCCCTGGCTGCCTCTACTGAAACCAAGATGCGTAAGTAGGAAACATGGACTTGAATATCCATTTAACATGAGTTTACTTTTAAGGTTTGTGCCAAATGGTAGAATTTTTTTTATTTATACTTTTATTTTAGTTTATTTATACAGTCAATTTATAAGCACCTTTTATCTTTATTCTTATACCAAGTGTATGACCAATCACTATTAAAGTAGAGATTGACTAAGATTGACTAGAGATTAAGAACCAGAGTGTTGAGTCAAGATAAAGGTTGTTGAAAAGTCTACAGGTTACTCTCTTAAACATTCTTGGGTTCAACATATAATTGACAATGTAATTATTGAGTTGAAAACTTGCTATTATCTTGCTGAAATCTCTCATAAGAACTTTTCTCAGTGTTAAACCTTTGATCGACCTTGAAAATGAAAACTATCTGGGTTAGAACGCCAATAAAAAAAATAACAAAATTCGTTTTTAATTCTAGTCTTAAAAAATGCATTTTGTGGAAAGATAAATTGGGACATCTCTTCAACTTGAACTGATTTTGTGGAATATTTTAACTGGAACTAACAAGAGCAGCTTATAATGTGAAAGGATGAGACTCACTGGATTGTTATTGTCATGCTTTTTGGTCTTTAAAATTAAATTTGTGAAGATATCAAGCGTGGTATAATCACGATAAAACAAAATGTAATACATGTTAAATAGGGATATATCAAACATTTTCTACTTTGAATTCAAAGTAGAATGAGGAGCAGGAATCTAAAAGAACAACAGCAATATATATATATATATATATATATTAGATGGATTTCTATTGTTTTAATCAATTATGTTTTATTATAGAATTAAAGAGAGATCTGGTACAATAATAGCTGCAGTTACATATACATATATATCTATTTTTCTTATTCTCAGATGGAAACCCATATACATGGTGGGTTGGAAAAGGCAACGAGAAGCATCATTACTGGGGAGGCTCTGGCCCTGGGATTCAGAAATGCGCATGTGGCATTGAAAGGAACTGCAGTGTCAGCAAGTTCTACTGTAACTGTGATGCAGATCAAAGGCAATGGTAAGACCTACGTTATCTAAACGGCAGACGTTAACAGCACACAAACTTGTCTTGGTGTGTGGTGTGTTTTGGAAGAATGGCATATTATTAGTATATGTCTATCTGCCTATCATTCATATCTCTATCCCCTTTACTAGAGTTGTACAGATAATATAGGGCTGAATTTTGAATAAGGCGACTAAGTTGAATTGTTATGCCCTGTATGCTATTGTACTACAGTATAATTGTACAATAAGAAGCAGTTAAAGTAATTCTGTTGTTTACACTGTGAATTTAAATTGCAGAAAACAACACCATTACAGAATAGGCTAACTTTTCTGTAGCTTGCAGTCACGAGCAGGCCATCTGGCACACCGCATGAGCCAACAGCACCACACAGTCCCCCTGCCGCACTCGCACATATCTAGCGGCTGGCCACACTTACATCATCAGGAAGCCGCTGGCCTCAAAGTGGCAGGACTGCACTGGTACCACCAATGTATTCTGCAAACTTATGGGTACATTTTTATACAGCATAACTTTTTCAATAATTAAGTATAAGTGGCTTTTATTACGTTTTTACTCACTGTGTAGGTTTCAAACTTAAATGGCGGGCTCATGAAACATTCCCAAAACTCAGAGCCAGCCAACAGGTTGAGCAATACTTGCTATGATACAGTATCCTTGATATTAAGGATATTGTGCTTAGGATCATAAGAGTTATGATTTACTAACAGAGAACTCCTTATTCTCTAACACGGCTAGTATTAAAAATAGTAGGGTTCCTCATAAACTGATATAACCAATAATGTTTACAATAATTACTTTTTAATACCAATTAATTTTCGCAGAGGATGTCAGGCACTTGTCACATGGCTAACTTGCAAGAAAATAACACAAAATATACAACCAGCGTAGAATCTGTGCCTGCATAATTAATCACAACTGATTAATTTGTGATTAAGGCAGTTTTTCAGATTCCTAACAGGTGTTTGACGTTAATAAAGGCCAAGTGTGGACTATACTAATTAATTGCTGACTTGTGCAAAAAAAAAACACATATATATATATATATACTGCGGTTTCCCAGAGGTATAATGAATACCGTTACCAATTATACTGCAGGCTAACATAATGATTCCATTAAAACATTTGTTTCCATTATTTTATGTCCAAAAGACTACACAGCTGCAGTGTCATCAATTGTAACTGCTATAATTTTCCTGCGGCCTTAGCAACTCCTGATGAAACGTACAGACTGATTGCACTGTTTTAATCACCCCTTGGCATGGGAGGAGATGATAATATGATAATAAATGTAAAAGATAACAATAATTCTATGTACCCATCACTACCGAATTTCCACGGCCAGTCATTATGGCAAATGACTTGATAAAAGTAACAGTTATAAAAAGAAATCTGGTTGGAACGCAGTGTTTTTTGCTTGTCTTTTACAAGAATGTTCTGCACACTATGGTGCAACCGTCAGGCCTGCCGTCTCAATGATTGAATGCCCCTGTAGGGCCTTTGTTCACAACGCGTTACCTCATCACATACCCAATTTACATTTATATTACGAAAGTTGATAATATGCACCATTGTGTATATGTCTTTTTACTGTAAATCAAATCTGCAAATGAATCACAATAGCATGGTCATATTCAAAAGCAAGGTCGAGCAGGGCAGAAATCATCTTGTTACCTTAAAAATACTGTATACTGTTGGCTAAAGGGATTCTTGTTAAGAGCTACCCATACTTAATTACAAGCAGGGGTGTTGCTAGGTCTCCAAAAGATCCGAGGCTAGAGCCCATAGCATAGTTGAGTCCACTTTGGCAGTGGTCGCTGCGAGACACTGCACATATACAGTAAATATTTGTAAAGCATTTATAAATTAACTTAACTATTTATTTCTAGCAAAGTCTGTGAAATATGCAACAAAGTCTGATTTAGGCATCCTATTTTAAATATACATAAGATCTTGCCCCAGCACCCAGGTTGTATCCCCAGGCCCTGCCCAGATTGGATCCACAGGACCCTCAGTGGTCTCTCAGTAAGTGCTCTTCTCGCTCTGCCTCAGACACACACTTTATTCATTTTATATCCTTTCGACCCAATAAGTAACGGAGAGACTGCCAAAATACGCACATATACTTTACTCTTACAAATGTCTGTCTATAAATACATACATACATACTCATGCACATTCACACTTGCCATTACACTTAAACATACCGGCTTACACTTACCCTTACACAGTCTCTGTATTTCAGCTCTACCTTTGCTCTTAATCACTTCTCCTTCTTTTTATCTCTTGATTTTCTCTCTATCTCTCCCATTTTTCGTTATGCCCCTTCTTTTTGATACCCTTCTCATTATCGCTCTTTCTCTTTATCTCTCCTGCCCATCTTCCCTTTCTGTCATATCCATCCTCAGCTTACTTACCATAATGCAAGAAAGTCATACTGCAATTTAAAAGTTTTTAGTAAATATGAGAAGAATGGAAGAGAAATACAGAAGCATAACAGCATGACATTGGATCACTGCGTGTCCTTTAATGGCGGTGGTTTGGAATATTTAGAAAACCCCACGCAGAGCCTTTCCATGTTAAATGATTTATTTGTTCTTCGCTGTTATGTTATATAAATATGGATTCAATCACCCTTTTTCCCAAGGAAAAATAAGATAATTAGGCAATTAGCCCAAAAATGAATGTTATCTCAGACACATTATGCTACATGCTGGTATTAATGATTTATCAATCATACATAAATAAACAGTGTCCACTACCAATGATGATCACTGAAGCTTTTACCTCTATGTAAGTAAGATAAAAAATATATATATATAACGGCACAAGTAAACTACAGTATATTAAATTATGACATCCCTTCTAGGACAGCAGGCTTTGCTAAAGACTTTTTAATAAACTCCTTGTATGCATCCTAGATTTCCAGAAGCATTTAAATGGACACTTCTCTTGTATGGCCTACCTTGTCTACTGCTACTGTCTCCAATAGCTACGGTCTGGTGGAACATCATGTTTAAAGCTTGGACATATGCGTTAAAAACAGTAGCTAGGTGTTTTTAATAATTGTTTGCCAGATCTCAGGGTCTCAGACTAAATGGCAAGATTCATAGAGTGAATGAATGAATTTTCACTGGTGTACTAAGTTGAAATCCCTGCTTTATGACAGGTAGGAAATTGTGGTTTTTAAAGGGACTACAATTATGAGTACCGTATTGTTGTAAGGACCCTCATTAGGCTATTTAAGAGTTACAATTTCAAGAGTTCCATGGCCACTTATTTATAAAGTTATCTGGTATGATTGTATACACCATAAACACATCAAGGAGACCTTCCCATTTATCCCTGGTTTAACCCCTTAAGGACAATGGGCGGTCCCTAAACCCATTAAAAACAATGCATTTTGAGCCCGTACATGTACAGGCTTTGTCATTAAGGGGTTAAAAGGGTAATTTGACATAAAATATACTAAAATTGACACTAAGGGATTACCTAACATCATAGACTACCATGAGGCCTGTATGGCTACACATTTGATGTTAACTCAGATTAATGAAGCGAAATTGGAAGTTTGGTTTCAAATTGAGGCAATAGCAATAGGTTTGGAAGGCTTATCTGTTCTCCCGTGGATGACAATAGCCTTAGATAGAGTTGACCAGGGGAAATTGGGATCTTTGGTTGTGAAAGATATTTTAGATTCATGGAAAAACACTATGAAGAAATTAGCCCTGTCAAATTGTGTAGTGGATTTCCTCCCATTGGAAGTATTTGAGATCAGTATAGAGGATATCCGACTACAAACATGGAAACGGGCAGGAATTTTGACTATTCAGGATATTTGCTCGGATAAGGGAATTAAATCCTTTTCTCAGATTCAGGAGGAATTTCTACTTCCTTCTAAGGAAGTATTTTCCTATCTTAGAATTAAAGGATTCCTTTTGAAATATGATATATTAAATTCGGGAGAAAAATGGTCCCTTCTTAAATCTCTGCATAATACGACACAGACTAAGGGAATGATTACTAAATGTCTAATTCTCATTAAATTGAGATGTAAACATATGCCTGTAAAAGCAATTAAGACGTGGGAGAGGGAATTGAATCGATCTATCCCTTGGGATACTTGGATATCTACAATACAAGCAGTTAATAATGAGATCCATTGCTTAAATTTGAGAGAGAATCTTTTCAAGATGTGTTATAGATGGTACCTAGTTCCCACAAGATTGGTAAAAATGTATCCACATAGTGAGGTAAACTGCTGGAGATGTGGAAACGAAATTGGAAGTTTCTTACACATCTGGTGGACCTGCCAATACATAGCTAACCTTTGGAGAAAGGTATTTCAACAGATAAAACAAATTACAAATGTCTCATTACCTTATACACCAGATTTTTTCTTATTACACCTAGATTGGCCAAAAATGCCTAACTTCCATAGAAGCTTGATAACCCATATTTTTGCTTCTACTAAGCTATCGATAGCAAAGAATTGGAAAAGTAAAAAACTGCCTAATTGGGAGGAGATAAAATCCAGTACAATCTACCATTGTAAAATGGAACTGGGCATCATTAAATTAAATGGATTTAACGTAATCAAAATTAGGAAATGGGAAAAAATACTAAATATATTGGAAACTGGAGTCTAATTGGCCCTGGGCTCCCCTTCCTTGGATGCATCTCAAAGTATGTTTTTTTTTTTTTTTTTTTTTTTTTTTTTTTTTTTTT
>VKOC01007941.1:0-13520 GCA_009364415.1 Spea multiplicata | reverse complement strand
TCCAGCTCACTGGAATCCCCAAATAAATACCAAATACCCATTTCTGCGTACGTATTGTTGTATTGGGACTTGCTGATGAAGAGTAATTACGTAGTAAACAAAAATGTCTATACACAATAGCCTTATATGCACTCAGATGCCAATTTTGCTCAGAATGGGGTAAAAATTTTACCACTTCATGGGGAGATCTTCTGCAAGGACCTCATACGGACATTCAAATTGATAGAAGCTGTTGGGAGTCATCAAGCGCCGTCCCCGTGTATCTTGTAATCCGCTGCACAGTTTTACTCCCAAGTGCATAACTTTACTTTCATTAATACTGAATCCTATATGTTCGACACGTTCTAGGTCACTTAACTGCACCAACATCGGAACCATATCCCAGAATGCATTGGGGTTATACAGCTTCCATGTTAGTTGTATATTCCATAGAATGACGTTGGCAGGTGCCATTATGTACGATTAGATGTACGTATGATATATGATGTCAGGGGTCTATACAGTAATAATGGCGAACGCCAGCCTTTTTATTTGAATATAATTGGAAGTCTAGACAATGGCAATAAAGCTTGTCACTCCACACAACAATGATGGATGTCTGTACAATCTCGCTGACCCTTCTCCCCGCCCGCCCCCCCCCCAATTCCATCTCGGAGATTAAGGAGGCTCTCCAGAGATTCTCCGTGCCCCCTTCTGCTATATGTACAGCCAATGCTGCAGCGCTATTATAATAGGGGGCGGTGAAAAGGAGAAGAGGGCCCTGATCTTCTGAGCTTACAATCTATTAAGAGGTGGGGGGATGGGACAGGAGGGGCTGCTTGGGTGAGGATGATTTGATTGGAGCGAGAGGGATGTGGAGAGGTCAGGTGTGTCGAGATCTCAAAGGTGGGTGTGTTAACGGGATAGATTGTAAGCTCCTCGGAATAGGTGGGTTGGTGAGCGTGGAAAGTTAGAATAAATCAGAGGGAATCTTCAGCAAACGCACTCATTGCTTTTAATGCTTTCCCTCCCAAAAACACATATATGTTTTACAGTTCATGAACAGCTGCCCTGGCTGAGGATGATGAGACTTGCAGCGACGGGAGAAGAAGTTACCCAACGTTTGGTGAAACAGGAGCCTTGACACGATCCAGCTCTCCTCTCACTCAGAGTGTCGGAGAGAGCGTGCATGCGGAGCGATAAAAAGACACAGACCCCCGTAACTCATTGCGCTGCCGTTACCGGACGGCCTGCCGTTACCGGACGGGCTGCCGTTACCGGACGGGCTGCCGTTACCGGACGGGCTGCCGTTACCGGACGGCCGTTCAGAAGGCGACATGCCTCCGTTCTGGGGTTTTTTTAGTTTTTAATTGTATGTTGGGATGCGGCAGCTCTGCACGCGCATGCAGCTGTTCCGTCGCTGGTGGAGGACACATCTGCTCGTTAGCGATACAATGAGATTGCGACTGTCTAATTATATGCAGATGATGGATTCTTTCAACACTGCCAGCCGCGGAAAGCGTCTTCTGCTAAAAATGCTCCTAAACTATAATTCTGAATGCAAAAAAAGTATACAACCGGAGAGACGGGGAGCTTTTCGGCAGCTAAATTATAATCAAAGGCAATATTGAAATGTCAGCTCCCATCATGCTTAGCCGGTATATGTATAGAAAGAGTTTATATTAACACTGGGCTTTATTCACTAAAGCATGAGTTGTAGGAGTCACGTCAAACATTTCACCTAATATGTGGTAGGTTTAAACGAATCCGGCAAACGCTGGCGCTATGGGTGGAGCTACCACTAAGCAACGCCCAATTTAACTAACAGGCCATATTTTTTTTTTTATTTCTGGAAAGATAACGGGCTGGGACAATGTATAGTTAATAAAATGAAATGAGCCACATAGATTTACCTCTGTTTTATACAGCCCTGGCTGCTGCCGGTACAGCAATAAGAGTTTCAGGGCTGTATTCACTAAGTGCTAAGCTGCCCTGAGGACTACTGATGCGGTAATCACACCTCCCATGCGTCTTGTTTTTGCGGAGAAAGAGGATCCTTTCTGCACCTCTCTCTTTCTCAGAGAATCCGGAATCTCGGAGTTCTTCCAAAAAGGGGTGGAGCCACGACACGCACCACATGGACAGCCTCTCCGCTTTCCTCCAATCGGCGGAGAGGGTGTGCGCGTATGTTCCGCCCTTTCGCAGAAGTACCTGGATAATGGCGCTGACACCGGGGGGAGGCAGATGAAGATAGAAGACAGAAGAACAAAAAGAGGCAAGAGAAAAGGAGACGGGGACAGGGAAGCGGTCGCAGAGAAGGTAGGGAGACATTGGGAGTGTGAGAGAGAGAGTGAGTGAGAGTGTGAGAGAGAGAGTGAGTGAGAGTATGAGAGACAGTGAGTTAGAGTATGAGAGACAGTGAGTGAGGGTATGAGAGACAGTGAGTGAGGGTATGAGAGACAGTGAGTTAGAGTATGAGAGACAGTGAGTGAGGTATGAGACAGTGAGTTAGAGTATGAGAGACAGTGAGTGAGGTATGAGACAGTGAGTGCGTCTAACAAACACAAAATCAGTGTTTTTGATTCTTTTTCCAATAGGGTCGTCTTACATTCAGACCTTTTCTCTTTTTTCTCTTCGTTAAGATGCAAAGTTTGGGGGTCGTCGAGGGAATGCGGAACTCGCTATAGAATCTTGGCATCCAGACGCATTCTTTATGAGAAAGGAATCCCAGCTCCACACCCGTTGCAATCACATATGGAGTAACTTCAAGGTTAACGGCTCCTCAGCGAGATAACTAAACACCGGCTCACTCGCTTACCTTGGGTCGGGTTGTGATTCTCCCAAAAGACCTTCAGCAGTTTCTCGTAGCTGATGGTTTCTGGGTAGTAGACGACTCGGACCACTTCGGCGTGACCTGTTCTTCCTAAAAGAGACATCAACCGTTACTCCAAACCTCTTTTATCACTTCTGCTGGGGGGCTGTTCACCTTATCTACCACCTAAATCTTTTATCTGACTCCTGGCACTCAATCCATAACAAAATAAAGATTTCTATGGAGAGGAGAGGAGTTGTAAGTCCTCAATCAATCGTCCAAATATCAACAAGCCGTTGTGATGGCGGCTTCCGTGCCTCTGCTTATTAAAGGGACACTGTTGTGTGGGTAAGATGAGTGTTTGCCAAGAGTTCATTGCCTGTTTACGCTACCCCCCCCCCCCGAGAACATTTCGGATCTTTAAGGTATTAATGCACCCCCCTCTTAAAAGGAGCAGGAGAGGGAGAGCTGTGAGGGGCTAACCCTGGGAAGTCCCCACATGTTCTAAAGCAACATATTTACATGCAGAGCGTAACATACCTGAGCAGACCTCCTGATAGGTAGGGTTAGGGGTCCAACCTCCAGCAAATCCCACCTGGGTGGAGTAGACCCCCTTTTGTCTCCAGAACTTCCTTTCTGCTCCCCAAAAGCAGCCCATGCCTGACAAAAAAAAAAAAGACTCAGAAAACAAAACCCCGGCCAAACGGTTCATGCCATGAACACAGACATATTAGGGTCATGCGTAATAACACGCACCGTACAAAGAACCAACGGCGGGGGTTAGAAAAAGCTATTCCGCTACAAATAGAATGTTCCTGCTTATTTGTAGCAAGAAAGAAAATATCGAAACATCGGCCCCTCGGGGCGGCAAGCTCTCCAGCTTCGTAGCTGGCCCTGATTAATTAATTAAAGTCGGGAAATTAACAAGGCGGGGCAAATATTAGTTCTGCCCGTGGGGTGGGCACAGGAAGAATGAGGCAGACTGTGGACGGGGGTAACAGACAGCGTAATTAATCCTCCCTACCCACACTTTGAGGACCGCCCAGTTTGTCCCGGAGTCTTCGGGTAAATACCCTCTAACTCCGTTCAGTGTCTTCTTTCTCTGGGCAGGTGAGCGGCGCTTGGCCACACCCACTCCCCAAATAATAAAGGGCGTCCGGGGCTGGCTCCGCCTCTGTACTCTATCACTAGTCCTGTCCCTTCACTGAGCTACTCCCCCCCCCTGGCAAATTAGTTGCCCCCTCCTGTGGTCACTCTCGAGGGGCAGGTCCGCATTTCCCGCTGGAGAAGCTCAGCTGGACCGTCTATCGAGTGGCCCCCCCTTCTACCGATCCTTCCTGCTTTTGATCCAAAAGAAGGCAAAAAAAACCAATTAAGCTATTTTTGGGATTTTGCCAATTAGCTGGGGAAAAAATTGCTTTCCGACTCCAAAACGGCGATCGGATTTCTCCTTGAATCAAAAATCTCTAAAAATATGAATGTTTATCATTTACAGAATATACCGAGATTGCTGGCGTTTCCTGGCAGGGGAGTAGACGGATCATAGCAAGCGATTCTGCTAAAAGTTAATGCCCTTTTTTAAACAGCGTAACTTGCATAAAATCACAAAAAAAACCCCAAACAATCGTTTCTACTGACGGCACAATTTTTAATTCAGTGTTACATTTTAAACCTTGGCGTATTATCGAGCGCTGGGTAATAATTAAACAAATTACGCATCGTTCCGGTGACCTTGGTGAATCGACTCAGACTGATTGCCTTTTTATGGATAATTACAATACGCAGATCTATGAATTTTGCCGAGTTAATGGGGTATTCTTTTTTTTATGGAAGACGGAATTCAAAAAGGAAATTAATTGCAAAAAAAAAACCCTCCGAAGCTGAATAAAGCGGGGAAACATTACATACCATGGGCCCCTAGGCATTCCTGGGGCCCCTAGGCATTCTTTACTTTTAAGAGCCTTCTTAACATTCCCAACATTCTCTTGCTTGGCTATTCTTGACATAAAAAAATCTTCATTCTCATTATCAAATATCTCATCATTCCGGAACCAAGCAACCTCAATGAGCAACTTAACTTTAGCTGAGAGTAGAATCGCGTGTAGAGCCAGTGACTCCGCGGAGAGGATTGCGGCGGGATGCATGGACCCCCCCACGAGGTTGCGTTATTTGTAGTTGTACGCCTTGTAAAGGCTGGGGCTTTAAGGCCAAATGTCTACATGGCGTTTTTTTTTTAAAAGGGTCTTCCTTTTTATTATACTAAAATTGTATGGAAAACAAATAAATGTAGGGCAGATATCTGCTCTTATCCCATATGTTGAAATGAGAGAGGGAGAGAAACAGCGTGAGAAAGAAAGAGAGAGAGAAAGAAAGTGAGACAGAGAAATAAAAAACAAAATGGGGGGAAAGGGAAAAAAAGAGTGAGAGAAAGAAAAAAAAGGAAAAAATGAAGAGAGGGAGAAAAGAGAGAGAAAGAATGCAAAAAACCTTTTGAATATAAGTTGTCTTCTGCAGGATTATTTCTGCCTATTAAGTTGCTGATTGTTGATTGGTTCTGCATCCCTTACAAGGGCCGCCTTAACCAATCAACAACAATCAGCAACTTAACAATAGGGGAAGATAACTAAATGTTAGAATGGCTGCTCCCTCGGTATACTCAGCGGGATTCTAACGCACATATACGGCTAAACACCAGTAACATATACTGGAGACACCGCTGGGCACGCGGCCTTTAACAGGGTGTTTTATGTTTTATTCTAAACTTATGTAACGGTAAAGCCTTTAGAAGAAGGTATAATGGGTTTTATTTACACCGTTTAATTTATAACCCCATTTCCTGCCGTTTCTATACACATTATCGGGGCTTTTAGGGCCGTAGAACCCTGCGATCCCCTCATACCCAGCAAACATTCTGACCTCCTAGAAAAGAGGGGCAGCAGAGCAGGAAAGAGGGGCATCAGGGATTTTGGGGTACAAGGAGTGACCATCCTTCTCTTTTACTAGGGACACTTGGGAGGTATGAAATAAATCTGCTTTACGGAGCTGGTTTCTAAAGCGACGATTGAGGGGCCGGCGGCGTTCATTGCGTTATCTGCTATTCCTATCCTTTAAAATGGGACCAAACCTGTTTAGAAACCTCAGCGGTCTCATTTATCCAGAGACCCGGTCCGATCTCTCTCTCTCTCAATTACTCCTGCGTCTTCTCTCCGGATTAACTTTGTTTTCACTTTTCAAGCTGCGCTCTCCTCCACCTGTGGCCGTCGGCGTTATTTTGCCAAGACAATCAGGGATACGTTGTATCCGGCGAAATAACTGCGTTATCGGCAGCACAGTGACTTATTGTAGCCGCGCCGGGGCAGGCTGGGAGGGCCGGAGTCCGCCGTCTTCCTCCCGAGTGATAAATGAAAACATTATCCCAGTGTGAGCGTTCCACCGCTGTAATTAGACCACCTTCATTACTCCAAATTAAACGCGGTCTCTCACCAACTCAATTTGGCGCTTGTTTGACATTATTAGTCCGACGCTGCGGTCCACCCTCATTATTATTTATTTGCGCCGGTGGGGTGCGCTCGGCAGGCTTTTAATGTTATTTTTTTCAAATAAGAAAAAAAAAAAAAAAGAAAAACAAAGCAAACGGGGTCACTAATTTAGATTAATGATGAATTTAAACATTGCGTAAACTGCTAATTTTGTTACGCATTTGGCAATAAATTTTACCCTCAATTCAAGGGAAGGAGAAAAAAAAATACATTTGCACGTTAATTATGTAGTAAATGGTTTATTTTATTAAAAAAAGAAACATTTAGGAGTCCCTACTAAGACTTTGGACCCGTGTTATGTTTTCCAACACAGTGAACCACATAGGAAATGTAAAAAAAAAATAAAAAAATAAAAATTAATTCGGGGAAGCTGAGATTTGAGTCTCAATGTGGCAGAATGGATGGATTTCCAGTCCTGAGGTTCTCTCCCCTCCCCCGCTCCTTACAAAGGATGCCTGAACCAATCAGCCTCAGCGTGCTGAGAGTAGTATCGCGTGTAGAGCCTGTGCCTCCGTGGAGAGGATTGCGGCGGGATAGCTTTCACTTTCTACATGTCTTAGCAAGACGTAGACGTGACATTTCGACCTGTATAAAGGTTTTTATTATACTAAAACTGTTCTTATCCTATATGTTGAAAAAGAAAGAGAAAGAAAGAAAAGAAAGAAAATGGAGAGAAACCAAAATGGAGAGAAAGAGAGAGAAAAAAAGAGAGAAGGAGTGAGAGAAAGAAGAAAGATAAAAGATGGAGGCAGGAAAGAAAGAGAAGCAGAGAAGGTTGGAGACGCTGTCACAAATTAATGTTTTTTTTAAACTCACCAAATATGGCCATTTGCGTTCCCGCTGGAAACGGCTCGGCTGTCGAGTTCCCATTAACGTGGTGTTTAGCTGAAAAAATCAAGATAAATAAAAACGTATAACTCTGCAGTCACTCGTATACGGGATTAATACATCTAACATTCTCTTTGGAATAAAATATTTCAGTTTCTTTGTTGCGAGATTTTGGCACAATAAGAAAATAGACTCTGCCGGCAGATCGGCCCCATCCGGCCCCCGTCTAGTTGCCTATTTTCCCTGCTGTAGAGACTCAAACCTTAATCAGGCGTTGATCTCGTCTTAGATTCAGGATCCATGCATCTAAAAGCCAGCGCTGGCTGGGTGGACGCTGTGGCGGGTGATCTATTTAGGCAGAAAATGTTCCTTTTGATTTTAACGGAAGCATTTTCTTGCCACCGATTGTCTGGTTCAAGCAGCCAATCAGCGGCAAGAATTTTCATACACACATTATTGGGGCTTTTAGAGCTGTAGAACCCAGCAAACATTCTGACCTCCGAGGACAGAGGGGCACCAGGGGAGGAAAGAGGGGCAAATTAATTTGTAGCCCAAAGAGGGACTGTCGTTCTAAAACAGGGACACTTGGAAGGTATGGCGTTAGATACTGGAGATACTGACACTTTCATACTATACACAAATGGAGGACAACGGACAAAAAGAAAGAGTAAAAAAAAAAAATCATGATATATTTATTGCCTAGCATTATTGCGTTCAATTGCAAGCTTTTGGGACCACTTAGGTCTCTTTTTCGCGTATGACATATCTGAAGCTGGACATTGAACCTGGGGGGGTTGAGGCTTCTTAGTGAGCGATTTCCCGACCAAGCGCATCGATTCGCTGATCTCCGACTTATTGGAAATCCCCATCAGGACCAATCACATTTTAAATGCCAGACGCCGCGTTATAATAACTGAAGGCGGGGACTCAAAAGGTTACCACCCCCCTCCAGCAAACGCGCTGCTCACGGAATTCAGCAAAACCAACAAAAAAACCCCAAAAAACAAAACATTAACTCTTCAGGAGCCGGCAGGAGAAAGTACGTTAGAATGAATTTCGTTTCAGTATTAGTCATGGAGGTTCGTCATGTGATATAATCTACATATAGTCTGTGGCTGGGGATGATGTGAGTATAATATCTGGGTTTACTTACATATCCAACTAGTGGATCTAAAACCTCATTCGCTTCGCTGTTTGTGGTCTTTAAAGGTGCCGTTCCACCTGCCCTCCTTTTGTAACTAAACGCAACCTTGGAGACATCATTTCCGGCCCTGCTGAACACCCTAACCCTTCCCAGTAATAATTCTTAGGTTGCTGCCATAGGAACTGAAAAGGCGTTGCGGTTTTAAGTGATTAAACCTCTTAGTAAAAATTTCAATAAGGGGCGAGTTTGGACTACAATGGGAGCTTTACTGAGCATGTGCAAGAAGCATACTGAGGTACGCTCCCTGCTTACAGTGGAAGCAGCTGGGGGCGGAGTTAAGATCTCATTTACTAATTCCAATAACTAGAAAGATCCATGGTCCAATCTGTATGCATTGAAATGCGGAATGGACTAATGATTTGTGTGGTGTTAGACGCATGGAATAACTTTCCAGCAAAGATGGTGACGGTGGTTGGCTGTAAGGGAATTTCTAGGAATTAAAACCCAAAGATGTTATAGCTGTAAAACATTGTTACCAGACCTGTCAGAGCGCTGACATCACTCATGGGCATATTTAAAACATGGTCCCCCCCCGATGTAGCTCGGTGATTATGATTGAGCCGTTCTATTTGGTCACATGGTGCTCTATCCATGCGGCATACAGTGGTTTTTAGTAAATGGTGTGTTAATTAATGCCATTCGTTGGGCCAAACAGAGCAAATTTGGGAAAGGTGATGCCTTTGTTAGCTGAAGAATAACAGATTGCAAGCCTTTAAGACAACCCCGCGTCTTCATCATTCGAGAACAATGGAAACGGAGAATGTCGCAAAGCCGCAGCGTTCATGCGCAAGCGATTAGCAGATTTTTTTTTTGGGCCGTTTTCAACAGGGACGTCTATTCCCCCCCCCCGCGCATCATCTCCGCTGGCCCTGGGGGGGGGCACCCCGGCATTAATGTGAACAACATAACCATCTTTCTCGGCCCATTAAACTGATTTTAATTGATTCTTTGTTCTTACAACTGTAAAGCCATTTCGTCGACGGCCGCCGACACAGACAGCGTCCTTGTTCCGCCGTCCTTGAACAACTGAGGGGGGGGGGGTAGAAACTAAAAGGGACGGAGCTCTAAAATTCTACTCACGGAACGCGGCATAGACAGAAAAATAAAGTTATTATTGGCGGCCAGCAAGTAACAATCATTCGGTTAAATATTCATATATATACTGTCAGATATTTTATCATCGAAAACATGTATTCCACATATTCTGTATTTTACATGAACACAAAATGGAGTCAGAGCCATTTTATTTTACTTAATCATGTATTGATTATTTCTTTTTGTCCTTGTTCTCTCTATAATTGAGAACAGAGAAGTATTTATGTATATAGATGTTTCAGTAAGTATGATACGATTAATGTTATCTTCCATGAGAAAGTTAAGGAGTAGACGCTGCGTATCCTTGGGAACGTAAATTCGTATGGGGGATACGTCGTAGGACCACCAAGGCCTGACTTACTATCTAGAAGGTAACACCTGGCGATAAGGGTGACCAAGGATAAATTCCAAACACACATGCAATGGTTTTAAGTTCATTCTTAGACCAGAGCGTCTCTCACAGGTAAATTAAGAAATTACAACGGTGTAAATATGAGTAGAAATCCTAATTATAATGGGTAAAACCCACCGTTATGATTGGAGAATTCCAATCAAGAGGTGGAGGCTATGATAATAAGCCCTGTTTTTAAGCTTACGTCTTTAATAATTAAAAAAACAACGGACCTTAAAACTGACCCTGAAATAGACAGACCCGGACAGACTGATTCACCAAATAAACCGCAGAGAATTGGAATCTTAAGATCCTGGCACCATATTTCACTCTTGGAGTTACTTTGAGTTCTAACCTATATAATTTTTAGAAAGTTATATTCTTTCCCACTTAATTTCCTGCCACTGAACCTGGATTAATTTCTACAAGGACCAGTTGGATCGCAGCAACAAGTGGTGGTAAATATAATTGTTTTATTATTCTGAATAGAGATGAATTTTGTCTTCTTCATATAGAATTCCCTGTTTCTGGGAAATAGTATATGGCATTATTGTATATGGCGGCTTGTGAGACTGCAGCTTATAACCCGTGATAATAACAATAATGAAAAGGTATTTTTACCTGTAGATGAAGTTTGACATTATTTGCATCTATTAGGAATTTCACTAAATACTCTTAGACATTATTAAATTATTTTAATTTGTCATATTGGTTAAACTAATATATAAGAGAGATAGTGATATTTTCGTTACCGCCCTGATTATTATCAATTTTTGGTTGCTGAGTGGAATGGAAATTAATTGTGTGTTAGACTCATAAAGTACCAATTCATATTGATAACTATCGATAATATACTGTATTTGAATTGATTCATTTTTTTGACATGTTTTAAGAACTTTGTGTTTTATATTATGCACTGTGTGACCCATATACAGATTTTATAAATTGTATTTACAATAAATATTTTTGATTGACTATCTTGGTGATATATATCTGATTTGAATTATAATTTTCGGCGATCTGAAAGGATTTAGGATTGGAGATAAAATATAGGGTATCTCCTTAAATTAATATTGTGGATGTGGTCCCTCAATATTGGGTAGTGTCGTTATTTTGCGTGTGTGATAAAATATTGGTTTTGCCTATTTTGTCTCATTAATATCCCTAACATAATTAGAGGCACTGCTGAGATATTTCACGTAAAATAATAATTCGAATTATTGATATACGGTAGTTGTTGTCATTTTCTGTTGTTTCACATAGTATATTTCTGGTACTGTGTATTGCATACTGATCAGTGCATAAAACATGTCTGTGTCCAGCAAATCGAGTGCTACTTCTGGTGAAGATGTTTTGCTGTATAAAGCACAAATGCTGGTACATGTTAATAACATTAAACAGGATGTTATGAAAGGTTATCATAAAAATATGAAAATCAAAGAGAATTATGGAGAGTGGCTCCAATCCCTTAAGGATGAAGTACAAATGACCCTAATAAATGAATGGTCTGAAGGATCACCCTTGGTTGGACATTTGAATACTATTGTTCAAAAATCAGATCTGAAGGAGCGAGAAGGGTTAATCTTTTCATCCTGGCCCTACTTCTTTGTATTGGCTTCTCAGTTGTTGCGAGATCGTGAAACTAGAGAAAAAGAAGTGTCTAGTCTCCAGAAAGAGTTGACTGCTTCTAAAGCAGCCCTGGATCAGTTAAATGATACCCAGGCGGAGTACAAACAGTTGAGACTAAAGTTTGATGGATTGACTGATAAGCATTTGGCGCTTCGTGGCCAGTACTTTGATGCTAAGAGCAGGGAAACGGATTGTCAGTATGATCTGGATAATTGCCGTAGGGAGATACGAGAACTCCAAGCCCAATTGTCTCAACAGGATAGTGTGCAAATGCCTAAGCTATCTGTGTATGGTGAAGGTGATGAAGGGGTTAAAACCCACACCACCGTAACAGAGTCTGCTGTTCTGAGTCTAAGTAAGCAATTACAAACTCTACAAGAACAGGTTAACCAGGTGGCTTCTGTCCAATCACAGCGGAATCAGAAAGTTACATTGTCTGATACACGCGATTCCTCTGACTGATGAGAATCAGGAGAGTGATAAAAGTGATAGTGAATCTTCCGTTTATTCAGAAGGTCGTGTTTCAGGTGAACCCTCTGTGATGTTACAAGGTGCCAATACGGCCAGAACACACGGATCAGACGGGTGCTCCCGTAACTTTAAAGGAGCAACAAAGGGTACTAAGAAATTACCCGTACCTGTCTATGATGCCCCTAAGGTAATTAAATTCCTTAAGGAGACTGTTGCTGAATTTTCTAAAAAGGGCACAGCTAATATCGCTGACCATTTAGAATCATTTGAAAGGGCAATGCAGTTTTTGGGAATGGATGATGATTTCCACAAGAAGCACTATGTGTCGTGGACTTTTTCAAGTCATCACAGACATTACCTTGAAGGTTTACAAAGTATGCGAACCCTATCTTGGTCTAAGATGAAATACGAGATTAAGATTGAGTTTGGACAGTATAAAACTGTCTCAGCCGCTAAGAAGGCTGTGTATAATCTGAAATGCAGACCTCACCAAAGTCCTAGAGAGTTTTTAACTGTTCTAAAGAGCGCTTATTCTCTTACAGAACGCAAGCCCAGATATGATTCCCGAGAATTCCGTGATCTTTTCTTCTATGCAATGCCTTCTCCAATTCGGACAAATCTTGCTAGAGATTATGATAGCGATTGTTCATTAGACTGGCTTGTCAATGAATGCATGACGCTGTATACAGTATTGCATGCCAATGATGATTTGCCTGATAAAAAGAATCAGAAATTTCATGGACAAGAGGTGGCAGAGACCCAAGTCCATCTGGGATTAGAATCACAAGAGAAGCTGTGCTGAGGTGGTTAAATCCCCAAAACCTCAGAAACAGGAATCGGCTACAGCCTCACCTGTTGTCAGGCCTAAAACTCTTAATGTGGAATCCCAGGATCACGAAGGAAAAAGTCCTACTGCCAAAAAGAATCCACAGTGGAGGAAGGGTAATTCCCAGTGGAAGAAAAACCCTCAGGCAAGGAGGAAATTTTACAGGACTAATAGGGACAGATCCAGTCAGTCTGAGTCTGATAACTCCCAACAGCCTCAGCCAAATGACTCCAACCCTAACAGGCAGTACAGGAATGGGAAAAACAATTTACGTCATCATGTCAATCAAATGAGTGACCAAATCAAATTGTTAACGGAGCAAATGACTAAATTAAGTCAAACTGTGGCTACAGCGACCACCAATCCTTTTTTAGGGGTAGGTCCTGCTACAATGCCAGCTCCTCCGCAATAGATCATAACGAAGTTAAAGCCGATGTGGCAATGCAGGGGTGGTTATCAGATGATATAATTCCTAACCCTGTTTTACTTCCAGATCCTCATCATCTATCAGGTGATGTTAATAATAATGATAAAACCTATGTGGTCCCTCCACTTTTGGCTAGGGGGGACGTGTCTGTAACTTTTTCTTCTATATTGCAGCCAGACCAAATGAGTCCGCAAGCTAACTTGTCTTTAAAAGCACCTAGTTCCCAGGAACCGGCTCTGGAGGAGTTAACCGATGAGATGCCGACCGCTAGTAACAGCTTGAATGCTCAAGACGTTCCTGAGAAGGAAGAACTAGTGGG
>VKOC01007939.1:0-15238 GCA_009364415.1 Spea multiplicata | reverse complement strand
GTCATACTCCGCAGCGCTGTACAATGTGTGTTATTAATGATTTAAATAGGACAGTGAGTAAATAGGACATAACGTGTAACATAATAATTGAAACAGCAGGTAAGGAGGTTTCTGCTCAAAGAGCTTAAAATTGTAATTTGCAGTAATTCTGGTTGGGGCAGGATGCTCTCTAATAACCCCGGGGGGTGGGGTCCAGCGCTCTTATCTCACACTGAACGTGGAAAGCTCTCTGCAGAGCGAAAGCGACCCCTAGTGGGAAAAACACTGACTGCAGAACATCACAAAGTTACTGTAACGACACATGGAATGATACAGAGGCTTCATTAATACCCCGCCATATAATTGATTAGCATCAAGAACACAGAACCCCCCGGCAGATCGGCCCCCGTCTAGTCGCCTGTTTCTCCTGCTGTAAAGACTCAAACCTTAATCAGTCGTTGCTCTTGTCTTAGATTCAGGAGCCGGATGTCTATCCCATGCATGTTTAATCCACTCACTGTATTACCCTCTACCACTTCTTCTGTGACGCTGTTCCACTTATCTACCACTTATCAGTAAATACCTGATAATCAGAACCACCAACAGGGTTTTGGGTCTCATTAGCATTAAATCTGAACCGATTTTCTGTAGAAATCACATTATTTTGGATCCTGTGCTCTCTGACTCCATTCTGCAGCCCTGTGGATGTTTTTAAGACGCTTCCGATTAACCAGCGAGGTCAGGACTCTCCTCCGGACACAGGGGCTTTTTAACTAAACGCAGAGCAAGGTCAGCTACTGGCTCCAGACACGCGAGGCACTCTCTTACAGCACTCTCTCCCATGCACGTTTAACACCCTCACTGTATTAGGCTCTACCACTCCTGCTGGGAGGCTGCTCCACTTATTCACCACCCTCTCAATGTAAGGGTTACTAACCTTTATTTGTGACTTCCCACGAGACCTCAAATAAAAGCAAATCCTCCACAGGAAGCTCTTCCTCGTCCCACTGAGGGAGGCCATTCAGTGAGTTGACGGAGAGGGAGCGGCTCAGGGGCATTTCTGCGACGGTCTCCGGTAATGTGCGCTCAGCGTGGCCCCGAGTGGAGCGTTCAGCCTGTGGCCCTTGTGTGCAATTCTGTCTGCGAGCTCCGGCTTCAGCCAAGATACTTTTTCTAGATGATCCGGATTATCCGAGGCTTCAGCCGGATAAACCCCTCATGGACGCGTTAAGTGGACGGATTGGGACTGAGGCTGACGGTCGGTGAGATCCAGAGCTGGACGGCTGCCCAGGAGAGAAACCTTGAAACTGGCCGGACCCGGGAGCAACGTCTCCATCCAGGACAATCATTAGCCAGACTCTGTCCTACTTACAAAGAGTAAAACCAGTGCAGTCACCATGGAAACCAAACCCCCCCCATTATTGTTTTTTATTCCCGGAAAGCCGATTAGAAAACGTCTAGAACCTGCAGGCAGATTGTCCCCATCCGGCCCCCCATCTAGTCACCCGTTTCTCCTGCTGTAAAGGATCCTCAGTCTCATTTCTTCCCCTGTGTCTGTACAGTAGCTAAAAAGCTGCCCTAATGGGGTAAATACGGGAGAATTACGAGGCAGAAAACGCCCGAGACGAAACGGCGGATAATAACGAAGTAAAGAGAGGAATCAGCAGATAAAAACGAAGTAAAGTGAGGAATCAGCAGATAAAAACGAAGTAAAGTGAGGAATCAGCAGATAAAAAAACGAAGTAAATTGAGGAATCAGCAGATAAAGAACGAATAAACGTTGAGGAATCAGCAGATAAGAAACGAAGTAAAGAAGAGGAATCAAGCGGAATATCGAAGTAAAGAGAGAATAGCGGATAAAGAAACAACCGACAGTAAAGAGAAGGAATCAGCTGATAATGACGAATAAAAGAGAGGAATCAAGCGGATAATCAACGAAGTAAAGAGAGGATCAGCGATAAAATCGAAGGTAAAAGAGAGGAATCGGCAGAGTAATAACGAAGTAAGTGAGAGATCAGCAGATAAACAACGAAGTAGAAGAGACGAAACGGCGGATAATAACGAAGTAAAGAGAGGAATCAGCAGATAAAAACGAAGTAAAGAGAGGAATCAGCGGATAATAACGAAGTAAAGAGAGGAATCAGCGGATAAAATCGAAGTAAAGAGAGGAATCGGCGGATAATAACGAAGTAAAGGGCGGGAACGGCGGATACAAACGAAGTAAAGGGAGGGAACGGCGGATAAAAACGGAATAAAGGGAGGGAACGGCGGATAAAAACGGAGTAAAGGGAGGGAACGGCGGATAAAAACGGAATAAAGGGAGGGAATGGCTGATAATAACGAAGTAAAGGGACGGAATGGAGGATAATAATGAAGTAAAGGGGTGGAAAGAGCAAATTCCTAACTTCTCTTTTTACATAAAAAATAATATAATAATCTTTACAAACAATTTAACCGCATTTTCTTTGTTTATTTTGGGCGACGGCATCATATCTGCTCCTTATTACCCCTCTGCATGCGCGGTTTATTCCGGGATCTCAGAGTTATGGGGGATATGAATTCTACGCAGTTTGATTGACGCTGATGTGAAAATGCATTTTCCGCAGCGAGGATTATTCCGGATAATGGAGCTTAATACGCACATAATTATCAGTTTCTTCCGGATCATTTACCGGGTGGAGCCGTGGCCCCGAGAAACTTTACTTTAATGCTGTCAGATTCCGACACCTCTCCTCCACGGAATTAACCCTTTGAGTGCCAGTGACATCTGCATCCGGCCCCCCAGGTCCCAGCCCGCCAGGAGTCTGGTCTGAAACAAAAGTGGAGCAAGTAGCAGGAACATTCAGTCCGTTACTATGGCGACTGCTCCACATTTACTGCTTTGCAGCAAAATTGCTCTGTATACAAAACCTACAAGATTTATGAACTCTTCTATGTCGTTCAAGTAAAAGGAAATGAACGAAGTAGAACTTTCCGATAGACAGACAGACAGATGGATAGATAGACAGACAGATGGATAGATAGATAGATAGATAGATAGATAGATAGACAGACGGATAGATAGATAGACAGACGGATAGATAGATAGACAGACAGACGGATAGATAGATAGACAGACAGACAGACAGATAGATAGCAGACAGATGGATAGATAGACAGGACAGATAGATTAGATAGGACAAGACAGACGCGTATAGATAGATAAGATAGTATGACAGACAGACGGATAGATAGATAGACAGTCAGACGGATATGATAGATAGACAGACAGACGGATAGATAAGACAGACGGATAGATAGATAGGACAGGACAGACGGATAGATAGATTAGACGACAGACAGACAGACGGATAGATAGAATAGCAGAAGACGGATAGATAGACAGAACAGGCGACGGATAGATAGATGATAGACAGACAACGGATAGATAGATAGACAGACAGAACAGATAGATAAGATAGACAGACGACGGATAGATAGATAGACAGACAGATGGATAGATAGTAGACAGACGGAATGGATAGATAGCATAGACAGACAGATGGATAGATAGATAGACAGACAGATGGATAGATAGACAGACAGACAGACGGATAGATAGGCCGATAGAAGGACACCAAACCCACGAGTGTCTGGGGCGCGGTGGCTTTACATCCGTCGCCAGTCCCTTTCAGTAGGCGCCGCGGCTGTTTGCCGCGTGATTACCGTGTAATTTGGAGGCTGTTTAAAGGGAAGAGGCAGCCACTTTCGAGATTATCTTGGAGTCTCCCCCGGAGCCCGGCCCTCGGGGCCCTCAGAGCTTCTCTCACTTTATAAACACAACTTTTTATCACTGAGAAACAGACAAGTCTGGGGGGTCCCTGAATCACCCCAAATACTCCCAGCCGGTATCAGAACAAAAACACAAACTGGGGGCCACGCAGGCAATTATTCTAAATCATCACACGGGGCGCCTTCCACACAGCTTTTCATTATTTGGGTTAAATTGTTTTGGCTTTGGCCGGGGCCCCGGGACCCAATTCCTCACCGCTGGGGTTCATTTCATTCTGTAATTAAAGAATGAATACAAAGTTTTGGTCGCTGTGAGAAGAGAAATAAGTTTTGCTTTCCTTACACGTTAGTTTATCAGACTTGGCCTTTAAATAATTATCACACGCGTGTCAGCTGTGCACGCCGCCGGATTACAGGGAACTTTCTCTGCCGTGTGACATGGGCTGCGCATGTGTCTGGGAATCACTTTTGGGCAGTGGACTTTCTTTAATGTCCACAACCCTCTTTGAAAAACATTTTGTATGACCTTTGACCCCACGGGCCCCTGGAACGCCTACCCAGTTTTCTGCAGAGAAGCCCCCAGTTCGTGGTGCCCCCTGCACGGTGGTCTCTATGTTTGAAGACCTCCATTCTTGTGGTTTTAAATCTCTATTTAACAGAATTCGGAGTTTTTGCTAATTTGGTGGACGTCAGAAAAAGCTAAACCAGAATCCATCATACACAGGGAATTTGCCCCAACGTTAGCGTCTGGATTGCCCTTGTGGGGGGTATTAGCCTGAAATTGCACATCTGGTCCTTTTGTTAGACAAAAAACTTCACAAAACTTTGCAAGTGCTGAATTGTTGTGTTTAGCTTCGAACACCAGACATTCTACGAGTGGGTCACAAAGACCCCCAAATTATTTCTCCCAGCAGACCCCAAGACTCTGCTTAGATCACAGAGACCCCCAAATTATTCCTCGCATCAGACCCCAAGACTCTGCTCAGGTCACAGAGACCCCCAAATTATTCCTCGCATCAGACTCCAAGACTGCTCAGGTCACAGAGACCCCCAAATTATTCCTTGCAGCAGACCCCATGATTCTGCTCAGATCACAGAGACCCCCAATTGATTCCTCACGGAACACCCCGGAGCTCCTGCTGTTTGTTGATTTTATATTCAAGACTCTGAAATCCAGAAAAAAAACCCATAAATATTATCTGATATTATTTTTAAACAAACAAAAATCTCCAGGGAACAAAAAAGAACTAAAAAGGAAAAGAAACAAAGTATCGGCCGCCGGGTTTTATTTGTAAACAAGCTGAACGCAGACTCCGCGCGCGGGGGGCTCTCTCACGGGTGCCGGGTAGGTGTGGGGTAATCAGAGGCGATCCGAGGCACGGTGCAATAAGCGGAGGCAGCTGTAGGAGGCACCAGTCACTTTACTATTTGTTCCTCGGCTACATAACAGTTTTGTTTCAAAGCCTTTTTTTTTTGTTATTGTCATTAAATCATGATTCACGAAAACGGTAATTTGATAAAAACCCAGGGAGGCAGAAACTCAGGAGCACATAGAGCGGCAGCTGCTGAGCGAGCGAAGCTTGCGAGGAGGAAGGGGCATCACGCGGCACTTAGCAGGGCAGCAGTAACGGTAAGTGCCCCACGCCACCGTGCCACGCATGCAGGGTATATACCCAACCATCCAGCCTGCTTAACCCGTGCAATAAATCATAGAAAAGTCTGGAAAAAAAGGTGTAAGGTATGGAATAACATTTAATTTATTTTTTTTTAAAAAGCAATCATTTTTGCATTGCAAATAAAAAATGCCCCAATTTAAAAAATAATAATAATAATAATAATAATATGAAAATCTGTGTAAACAGGTAATTTCACATTCTCTTTATTGAATCTGTGGGGAGATGCATTCCAAAAATAATATTTTTGTTCTTGCAGCATAAATTATTAAAAAAATTACAAAAACGATTTTTAAACAAAAACTTTTATTTTGAAATCGACTTTTAACCAATTTAAAAGTTAAAAAGCTGAAACAGAAGAGTAAAATTGCATCAGATTTTCTTTTTTTAATTTAAAAAACAGAAAATATTTACAGAAATATTTTTTAGAAAGGTTGTAAAATAGAGAAATTATTTGCAACCAGGTAATGGTGTCTTTTGATTTTTTTTATGAATAAATTACTTAAAATATTTCTGAATTTAACTCACATTTTAATCTATGGTTTATTTGATGAAGAATAAATGAAATTTGGTATTTTTAACCTTTTCAGGGGCAAGCAAAGGCACTCAAAGGGTTAAATATTTTGCCATGCTTTTATAGCCTGATCCCCACTGACATACCCTGAACACAAATGTGCATGTTTTGCCTCAAAACCACCTTACATAGTAACCAGTGAAATATTTCTGAGTGTCTTTTGCCCAATATTTACTTTATTTGAATCGGATTCAGGATTGGCCGTATCCTTTTTTTCCGCCTAGGACATGACCAAGATACTGGTCCTAGTGGTTCTGTCTCTAGCAGTCTACCAAGGGGACTGTTTCGGGAAAACTCTTGATGGATACGAGGAGGTCGAGGGGCTTTCAGGTAACAATGTTTCCGTCAGATACATTTTTTTTCTTTAATTTATTATTTTTGTTGTTTTCTTAAAAAAAAAGAAATTTCCATTTCATCGGACTTTGTTTTATAAAACACCTAATTTCGTCAATACAAAGACCCAATTAATGATCGCATTTCCAAAATACCCTTAAAAAAACTGCCGTGATAAACTTCCAAACTTGTCTCACGGGGTAAAAATTCTTCTTTATACATAATTCAAAGCTCCTTTGGCCCCCTGGGTCCGGGGGGCCACAATCTGGGGCAGGAGAGGGGTTCATGGCAGATTTGGGACCAGAGCAAAGAGCTGCATGTATGAGGTGCAGTGCATGCTGGGGGCACTGGGGGTACTGGGCATCAGACAGCTTACAATCTATAATATAAATGCAAAGGGCAGTCTGTCTGTAATGTATTGGGGGATCAGTGTTTAATATATTGGGGGATCAGTATTTAGTATATTGGGGGATCAGTGTTTAATATATTGGCGGTCAGTCTGTAATATATTGGGGGATCAGTGTTTAATATATTGGGGTCAAGTTTGTAATATATTGGGGTTCAGTGTTTAAAATATATTGGGGATCACGTATTTAGTAATATTGAAACAGTGGTTTAATATATATTGGGGGATCAGTATTTAGTAATATTGGGGATTCAGCTGTTTAATATATTGGCGGTCAGTCTGATAATATATTTGGGATTCAGGTGTTTAATATATTGGGGGGTCAGTTTGTATATAAGGGGGTTCAGTGTTTAAATATTTCTCGGAGGTCAGTCTGTAAATATAGTAAGGGGGTTCAGTCGTAATATATTTGTGGGAGGTTAATGTTTTAATATATTTCTGGGGGGGTCTAGTCTGTAATATATTGGGGATACGTCTGTTATATATTGGGGATAAGTGTTTAATATATTGGGGGGTCTGTCTGTAATCATATTGGTCATCTGTAATATATTAGAGGGCAGTCTGTCTAATGTATGAGGAGAGGTCAGTCTGTAAATATATAAAGGGGGTTCAGTCCCTAGTAATATATTGGGCGTCAGTTGTTAATATATGGGGGTCATAACTGTTATATATTGGGGAATCCGTTTGAGAAATATATTGGCGGGTCGGTCTGTAATAATTTGGGATCAGTGTTTAATATATTGGGGGGTCCAGTGTTTAAATTTGGGGGTCAGTCTGTAATATAAATTCGGGGATCTTGTCTGTAATATATTGGGGGATCAGTGTTTAATATAAATTAGGGGGTCAGTCTCTAATATACTTGCGGGGTTCAGTGATTTTAATATCATTGGGGATCCGTCTGTAAAAGTATTGGGGATCAGTGCTTAATATATTGGGAGGTCAGTGTTTAATATATTGGGGATCAGTGTTTAATATATTGGGAGGTCAGTGTTTAATATATTGGGGATCAGTGTTTAATATATTGGGAGGTCAGTGTTTAATATATTGGGGATCAGTGTTTAATATATTGGGAGGTCAGTGTTTAATATATTGGGGATCAGTGTTTAATATATTGGGAGGTCAGTGTTTAATATATTGGGGATCAGTGTTTAATATATTGGGGGGTCAGTCTAATATATTGGGGATCCGTCTGTAATATATTGGGGACCAGTGTTTAATATATTTGGGTCAGTCTGTAATATATAGGGGGTCTGTAATATATTGGGGGTCAGTGTTAATATATTGTGGGTCAGTCATCCGTCTGTAATAGATTAATCAGTGTCTAATTTGGGGTCAGTCTGTAATATATTTGGGATCCGTCTGTAATATATTGGGGGATCAGTGTTTAATATATTGGGGATCCGTCTGTAATATATTGGGGGGATCAGTGTTTAATATATTGGGGTGCCATTCTCTGATCTTTATGAATAATAAAATAATAATTATTTCTGTCTTTAAGATTAAGTTAAAAGCTAAGTAAACATCATTCTATCCTTCCAGAAGTAGATTATCCTGATGGTGAAACGGAGGTAAAAAGGAGTCCCTATCAGGTAAAAGCCGACACCTCAAACCGGTCGGATCATCCCAATATCTGCTACTTCATTCCCGACGCCCCGATGGAGAGTCAGCTCTCCTGCCGATTGCGCTTTGCGAGAAGCAAGTTTAACTTTAACCCCTTTGGACTTCGCTTTGGGAAACGCGATCGAAGCAGCCCTGTGACGAAGAGGGTCCCCAAAATATTTCTACCGTACCTCCTAAAACTCAGAGACAAAGAGCTGTGCGGAGAGGAGCCGGGCGACAACTGCTAAAAATTGTCTTTTTCTATTGTACACGTTTTATATAAACTTTTATTGTTTCTGATCCAAGTTACCGTGCTGTTACTGCACTGGTACCGTTACTGTGCCGTTACCGCACAGTTACCGTACCGTTAGCAGACTGTACCGTTACCGTACTTTTACCGTTGTGTTACTGTACCGTTACCATACTGTTACTGTGCTGTTACCGTACCACACATACGTGCAGAATACAAGCAGAGTTTACATGCAATCCTCGTGTCCGTTATCTGTTGTAATTCCGTGAAATATTTCCATAAACCTGGATTTAATTATCGTGAATATTTTGTTTTCTCTTCCAAACAATAAAACGAGTCCTGTTCAAGTGCGTGTGGGCAGTGTTTGTCTGGACACAATGCTCCTCTTGTCCTGTCGTCAGTCCCTACATAAAGGGATCAGGAGCCGGCACCTGCCCACGGAGCCCATTGTACGGTTTATCTCTCCAGGCTGGCGTTGGCGATTCAGAGCTTATCTGTCCGCGCGACACGCGTGTAATTAACCGTGATCACTGCGTGCAAAAAGAACTGCTAATGACTCCTGTTGCATTTATTTCACTTGTTCACGTCATGTTTAGAACGAGTCCTCATAGAAGCTACTTAAAGCAAAATACAAGCGAGACCCCAACATACTAATGCATACGAGACCCCACCATGCAGACCCCAGCGGTAGCGTCCTATTGGCCGTCTCAAGTTCGTTCATCTATATAAATATATCTTTATCTATTTCTTTATATCTTTATATATATATATATTTTTTTTTTTAATATATATTGATTTAAATATCTTTATATAGATCTTCATATTTATACTTTTATATTTATATATTTATTTGTATCTTATATATATATCTTTAAATGTCTTTATATATATTTTATATATATATATTGTTATATTTAGACATAATGGAAGATTGAGAATATTTTACTTTACAGGAAGGGTAGTGGATACCGGAAACTCACTTCCAGTGGATCTCGGGAAAGCTTGGGATGTGCTTAAAACTCCTCTAAGGTATGATTAGGGAAAAGGGCCGCTTGGACAGGCTGACTGGTTCTTTTCTGCCGTCAGATCTAAATGGCCCAGTGAGAAACCTCCATTAAAACCTTCTGTTTCTTCCCATTTTGAGCCAAGATCTAGTGGATTTGGGATGAATGAAACAAGGCATTTGTCCTCTTTGAAATACCCCCGTGTATAATACCAGCGGCCACGAATTTAACCCCTAAATCCTAACTGACCCCCCATATCCTGACCCCAGCTAATAACCTGAATAAATAGTCTGCATATCTTATGAAGGTGACTTCCTAGTGAAACACCAGAAGTGAAAGAGTTAATCCTGACATCGCTGTGTGACATCCGCTGACATCATGACATCATTTTATCACCGACATTTCTGCAAATTATTTACATTTACGTCTTCTGCTCCCAGCGAAGAATTCGGGTCTCGTAAAATGCAGTTTAATAATTCATCAGCGAATCTCAGCCTCCATAATTACCCATCTGCCCCCATAACCACCCACCTGTCCCCATAATCACCCATCATCACCCATCTGCCCCCATAACCACCCATCTGCCCCCATAACACCCATCTGTCCCCATCATCACCACATCTGCCCCCATAACCACCATCATCTGCCCCCATCTTCCCCCATAATCACCCATCTGCCTCATCATCACCCATCTGCCCCCATAATAACCCATCTGCCTCCATAGTCACCCATTTGCCCCATCATCACCTATCTGCCCCCATAATCACCCATCTGCCTCCATAGTCACCCATCACCTGCCCCATAATCACCCATCATCTGCCCTCATCATCTGCCCATTACGTCTGGACTGGTTTTCTGGTTCTGTTAGCATCCACACTGTCCCATCCTGCCCCTGCCAATTTCCATATTGCCCTCATCCTACCCCAGTCAGATTCCTTACTGCCCCATCCTTCCCATGCCAATCTCCAAACTGCCATGTCAAAACCCATACTACCCTCATACTGCCCCCCCCGCTAACCTCCATATTGCCCCATCCTGCCCATCAGTCTTCATACTGCCCTGCCAACACCCTTACTGCTCCACATCCTGACGCCACCAATCCCCAGCCTGCCTCCTTCCTGGGTCGGCCAGTCTTCATCTTGACCGTGAAGGATCAGTCCCCAAATCAGTGGATCGACCGGTGATCCAGTCCCGCAGTAAATGCCCCATCTCGCCCCACTCGCCCCCCCCCCCTCGAACAAGACAACGGGAGACTGAGAAACTGATTACCGCTAATGTTCCGTAATACCCCCAACACGTAGCGGCGGCTCAGGATGTGATTTCCCCGGCTTAATAATAAAAACTCCACGTAATTAATACATCACATTGTGAAAAATATTTGTCATTTATTGTAAAAAGGGCCACTCGAGGTCCGGCGCGTCCGGCTGCGTCTCGCGATCTCATTTCTCGTTCAGGTCATTCCTCTTCTCTCTCCAATTACCGCCGTCACATTATGTGCCATTTTCTCGGGGGCGCCGCCGCTTTATCTTCTCCAAATTACATCCAATTTGGAGGGAAGATTATTCTCGCTCGGCGAAGTCACCGAGCGCTTTAAAGAGTCGCCGCGTCTCCCCGCGGGGCCACGGGGACGCGGGGGCAACGCCGTACATTTGGCGGTTACGCGTGTACTTTATCAACCGAAAATATATTCAATTTCAAGGCGACAAAACCAAATGTCTTTTATTCGGCTAATTTCTGAGTTTAGTTCAAACACACGAACACCATTCATTTAGAAAATTCCCCCCGGACCGTGCAGCGTCACGGGGGTCTTCATTCCGCTAACACAAAATTCATAGAAATCTTCTTTGCCATCCGTGGGGGGGGGGGTCTCAGGTGGGGGGCACTTTAAAACATGGAGGTCGCGATACGGGAATGGGATGTGCAGAGACTCAGAAAAAAGCGAGCAGGGAATTGGAGCCGAGCCGGGGCATCCAAGTAAAAGTCATAAAAGTAATAAAAAAGTAATTATTTTACGGCAACGTGTTAATATTTTACATTTATCTGTAAGTCAGAAGAAACGTGAATCCCGCATAGTGTCGCTGATCCTGATTGGTTGGTTTACGCCACGTGTGGAGGGGGGGTCAGTCTGAGCCGTAAATGTAAACGGGATAAAAAAGGGCAAAAGCAGCCGCCCCATAAAGCGCCTCCTGCTCGCTGCTGAGCGATTTAACAAAATTCAATAATATCTCAAAATATTATTTCAAAAAACAGTAAATCTCCATAAAAATAAACCTAATATTAAAAAAAAACATTGAAAGGCTGTAATCTAAACCTGCCAAATCCCTGTGCCCCTCACCCCTCCCCTGTGTCCTCTTTTGTCCCTTTATGCTACTTTTTTCCTCCCCTGATGCCCCTCTTTTCTAGGTCAGAATGTAGGTATGAAGACTACGGTTCTGTGGGGTTTTCGGGGGTCTCTGTGGGGTTTCTGTCTGGTTTCCATGGGGATTGTGAATGTGAAGTCAGTGGATCCATTACCCCGGCGGCCAGCAGATGGAGGTCTGACCTCACGCTTCCCGCTTCAGATGAGATTAAAAGAAATCGTATTACGGATTACGGGACACTTTCCTCATCTAGAGATGGGCCCCTGGCCCCCGGGGGTCTGTTATGTGAGCCTCCCGGCCATTTCATATTCTGCATTATGGTTCTTGCATTTCATGTTCTCCAGGAATTTTTCAGTTCTTTCCTTGAGCTTTTCCAAATCTCTGGTGGGCAGTTCCATGCACCCACTACAACTCAAGTAAAGGGGTTTTTCTTTATTTAGACAGGAATCCACCCCTCCGCTAACCCTTTATATACTATGTCTGGATACCCAGCACTCTGCACTGCAGGGGGCACGTTTCCTCCTTTCTAATGGGGTATCTGGGAGATAATGTGGGAGATGAGTAGTTTAGGAAAGCCAGCGGCAGTTGTGGATCTGTGGCCCCTTACTGTTCCCTAGATTGCAATATATGGGTAAAAGAACGGGGCCCCTGAATCTCCTCTGTATTTACTGAATCTGACAGGGTGAGTCTGGTACCGGGGGGTATTTTCCTGGAAACCGCAATCTTGTGGCTCTAAATCAGGCTGAGTGCAAACATGGCTGACGGCGAAGTGTAAATAAACCGCGCAGGACCAGGCCGGCAGCCGTAGAATTTCTTTGTGTTTTTACCACGAAAGACATCAAGATCATACCTCGTGGCCCTCGTGGCAGCTCCGACCGGACGGGAGGCGGTTTATAAATAATAATATATTATTATTATCATATTATTGATATTATTATTATTATTTATTTTTTATTATTATTATATTACGATTATTATTATTACCATTAATATAATTATGTTATTACTATTATTATCTTCTTTTTTATTAGAATGGGAAGAGTGCAGCCGCTGCAGTTTAATGCAGGGGCGAATCTAGAGTATTTGACACCCAGGGTAGATCCTGTATGTGGCTCCCCACACACACAAAAAATGAATGTTTCACAAATGTGTAAACTGTATGTACCTGAAAAAATAAATTAACTTAAAAATACATTTAATAAGTTTAAATAAACAATATTTACTGAACAGATATGGTGCATCATACCTCCCTTCTTTATACACTGAGCCAGACATTGCCGGTAGTGCATCATAACTCCTATCACTATACACTGAGACAGACACTGATGGTAGTGCAGCATAGCTCCTATCACTATACACTGAGACAGACACTGATGGTAGTGCAGCATAACTCCTACCACTATACACTGAGACAGACACTGATGGTAGTGCAGCATAACTCCTATCACATACACTGAGCCGGACACTGATGGTGTGCAGCATAACTCCTATCACTATACACTGGAGCCGGACACATGATGTAGTGCAGCATAACTCCTATCACTATACACGAGACAGACACTGATGGTAGAGCAAGCAACTCCTATCACTATACACTGAGCCGGACACTGATGGTAGTGCAGCATAACTCCTATCACTATACACTGAGACAGACACTGATGGTAGTGCAGCATAATTCCTATCATTATACACTGAGCCAGACATTGACATGACATGTCTCTGCCCCTAAAATAGCCTGCCTGTCCCATTTCTGCCCCCCTAAACAGCATGCCTGTCCCATTTCTGCCCCTAAACACTTAATTCACTCACTCATTCACCCATTCAATCTCCCGCACCCCTTACCTTACCGACCCAGCATCCCTGGAGCCACGCAGACATCTAAGGGGACGCGACTGCTGCCTAACGTGGGCGCGCAGCTCACTGCTGTGGCGCCCGCGCACAGTGTGAGGAATATATCATGGGAAGCAGGTTTTACTTTACTGTGAGGGTGGTAGATAAGTGTAACAGCCTCCCAGCGGAGGTGGTAAAGGGTAATACAGTGAGGGGATTAAACATGCATGGGATAGACATACGGCTCCTGAATCTAAGACGAGACCAACGACTGATTAAGGTTTTAGTCTTCACAGCTTACAGTCTAAAAGAGACATCATTATAAAGTATTAACTCAAATAAAGCTTTTCCCAGATCCTGGAGAGTTCTGTGAAGTTTACAGAGAAACGCGGGATGCCAGATGTTTGGGTTTAATCCTTGAAGCTCAGTTTAAAGTATGGGGTCAGATGTCTTGGGGTCTCGCACGGGTGGGGGGGATTCTACTCGTTCTTTGGAAGGGAAGCCATTATTTTAATTTCTATGAGAAAGGAAGTGACCCCTCTGCAAATCTCTGCTTCAGTTCAACAAAAAAGAGGCTGAAATACACGGAAAAAGTGACTTCGGAGGCCGTTAGTCACAGAACCTTCAGAAAAGGCTAAGAAAGTCTATCAGCAGGAGCCCAAGAGCTGACAATTATGCTCACACTCACATGTGGCTCATGACTCAAAGTTTGTCGATTTGGCCTTACTTCAAATATTTGGACACAGAACCTCCAACTGTATGCGATGCATGTAACAGGTTCACATGCGCTGCGTGTAGCAGGTGCACATGCGCTGCGTGTAGCAGGTTCACATGGAATGCGTGTAACAGGTGCACATGCAATGCGTGTAACAGGTTCACATGCGCTGCGTGTAGCAGGTTCAATGCGCTGCGTGTAGGCGGTTCACATGGAATCGCGTGTAACAGGTTCACATGTGCTGCGTGTAACAGGTTCAATGCGCTGCGTGTAGCAGGTTCAAGAATGCGTGTAACAGGTTACATGGAATGCGTGTAACAGGTTCACATGTGCTGCGTGTAGCAGGTTCACATGCGCTGCGTGTAGCAGGTTCACATGGAATGCGTGTAACAGGTTCACATGCGCTGCGTGTAGCAGGAAGTAGTCGGCCGCGTCCGGGTAGCTCAATTGAAAGTCTTCGCAGTTTTAATGTAAATATAAAGCTATTGTAGAGGCTTTTGTGTTAAATGTTAAATATTCCACGCTTTTCTTTAACTTTCCAGAATTTGGTCCAGAATCCCATCACGCTAAGCCGAGTACCAGCGTTTCTGTCGTGTCCGGCTTGGAATCGCAAGGCGCCTTCTATAAAAGGAATGATATTTTGAGAAATCCCCTGAGTTTCTTGGATTTTATTTCAGATCTCCAACATTCACACACATACACACACCCAGCAACACACATTCACACGCATACACACACCCAGCA
>VKOC01007937.1:0-10933 GCA_009364415.1 Spea multiplicata | reverse complement strand
AAACATTGCTTTCTTTGGATGAGAAAAAAAAGTCGAGGATTTTTAATATATGCTTGGCATGTTTTAAAGAAGCAAAATTATATTAAAATGTTTCTTTTCGGTAGTTTACCGTTGGGAGGCTTTGTACCGGCTACAGAAATTAAATAACTTTTTCTGGTTCGCTTGAGGCTATTTGCTCTGTGTATGAAAAAAATAATATAATTAAAATATAAATTAAATATTCTTTTCTAGAAAAAACACACGAAAAAGTAACAAAATAAAGGTTAAAGGGTATAATAGCTCCACCATGAAATAAGCAGGAAATATGGAGTGATGTTGATGATAAAGGTTGCCATTGGGACAATTCCAGGAGTGATTGGCTGAGTATAAAGAGCATTTGAACACAGGAGTGATGGGAGTGATAGAGCCATGGAACACCAGGAGTCGATGTTGATGGGAGTGCAATAAAGGGCCATTGGGACACAGGAGTGATGGGAGTGATATGGAGTGATGTCCGTCTATGAAGAGATTCCATAAAAAATCAGCCGTTTCCAGCTTCAATAGTCATTTACAACATTAACCCCACCTGTGCTGGATTTCCCATTCCTTTTAATGTCATTTTAATGGAGAAAATGTGCTTTTCTCTCAAAAACAAGGACATTTCTGAGTGACCCCAAACCGTTGAATGGTTCCTTTTAGTATATATATAATTTTTTATATAGTGTGTATATATATATTGTGTATATATATATAGTGTGTGTGTGTATATATATAGTGTGTATGTATAGTGTGTGTATATATATATATAGTGTTAATTCTTCTTGAGGATTAAAGAGCAGTTGCCTCGGATACAGGAGAATCGACCGCTGCTGTTACCAAGTGCTCTTTGCGTCGGGAGATATCAGAACCCCCCCATCGAGTCACCGGAGCCATCAATGTTCTCGCTCTACCCCTAAGTGCTGAGCTTTCACCAGAGACACAGAGGAGAGAGCGGAGACCAAACGATTCCCCGCGCGCAGCCATTTCAGATCAATAAAACCTTTCAGATAATAAATCCGCCATTCCTGCCCGCTCTGGCGCGGTGACGCATGTCGTGGGGGGGGTCACTTAAAGCTACAAATCATTTTTTGTAACCTGGTTCCTCATTGATAGACCTAAAAAAAAAAAAAAAAGGTTTTTTCGCTTTCCGGGATCGGGTAGTAGATAAGCGGAACAGCCTCCCAGCAGAGGTGGAAGAGGCTAATACAGCGAGGGAGTGTAAACAAGCCTGGGGTCGGCATATTGCTCCTGCATGTTTAATTTCCCCCAGTGTATTGGCCTCTACCACTTCTGCTGGGCGGCTGTTCCGCCTGTCTACCGCCATCAAGGCAATCTCTTTTCCGTTAGTAATTATCTGACTGCGCTCGTTTGTTGCACCGTCTCTCCGCGGCTCAATAACCATCATTGGGAAATCTATATATTGCTTTTGTGACGCTGGTTACATTAAAAAAAAAAAAAGTTACTGTCCTTGATCCATATGCCAATTCTATGCACGTTTACCACCTCTGCTGGGAAGCTGTTCCGCTTATCTGCCACCCTCTCAGACTTTTTCCTGCGGCTATCTCTGGCTATTTGTTTCGAGGACGAATAATGGGTTAACTCATAAAGCCGTTCCCTGCTGTTTCTATACACATTATCGGGGCTTTTAGGGCTGTAGAACCCTGCGATGCCCCTCATACCCAGCAAACATTCTGATCTCCTAGGAAACGGGAGGGAGGGGGGGAGCATCATGGGGAGGAAAAAAGAAGGGAAGCCGGGACAGTTGGGATGTATGCTTACTTACTTACATTGTCATAGGGGTTTAAAGCCAGAGGATAAATTTAGCTGCGTGGCTCCTTTTGGGGTGCTCCATTGGCTAATATTTTTTTCAGGGGGAGAGTCCCCCCTCCCCGTATGCAGATGCCCCTTTACCCACCCTCTAGTGGGAGGAGTGTTCGGCCGAAGTCTACTTAATTTAAAAGCTGCACCTTTGTTTTAGGGGGCGTGGTTAGAGGTGTGAAAAGGGGCGGGGCTTTACCACATTTTTTTTATATATATATATAAGACTCTGTGACCCATCGATAATAAGTTATGGAGCTTCTGTAGTAAAGGAACTTATTATTTACTATAGCTGAACACCCAATGGGGGCTTGTTCCAAAAAAGGGTAGGTGGGTCCATCGGGGCTCGAACCTACCAAAAAAATTATAGGTACCATTTGAACCCTCCATGGGGAGGACAAAAGTAATTAGTCGTTCCCATTTCTCCTACTTTCCTGAGCTTCTTCATGTTACCCGATTACCTCCTATATTTAATATTATCATGGTTTGCCTTTCCATCTCAGGCCAGGACATTTCTTCAACTTCACTCCTGTTCTTCTGGATTTTTTTCCCCTCATCTTCAAACTTCTCCGAGGTTAAAGGAGAGATCCCCAGGAAGCTGGGCGACGTACTTGAGCACATCAACTTCCAGAAACATAGAGGCTTAGAACCTACGTGTCTAGACTGCCCTGTCTAGACTTCCTTGTTTTAAAGACTCAACCCTTAACCAGGTCTTGGTCTCGTCTTAGATTCAGGTCTGGATGCAATGATAGGCCTTCGATGACGTCACTTGGTAGGGACACTTTGCATGGATGGGTCACCGTCAAAGCTTGGAACTGCTTACCATGTGGTCCACCTATTGAGCAACCACAACCACGTTCAACCAAGTTACTTTCGAGGTCCCAGGAGGTCCCAGGAGCTTAAACCTGATGAAGTAGCTCGTTCCAGAAAAGAGCGGTTTTAGCATATTCTAAATATTAATTTGTCTATCAACCGACCCAAGGTAATAAGACCAGGCTTTCTCCCTCGCCTACAATTACGGCGTTCAGTCATCTGAGCCAACGCCGGAAGGCTTTGATAACGGCCACGGGGAGAACCCACTCTTCTGTAGCTTGTTGAGGGAGACGGCCGATTGTGCGGATGGTTATTTCAACTAATGGCGTGCAACATTCTAAGCTGGTCTGTGGATAGACTCAAAAATTCTATCTTCCAAAGAAATTCCAATCCAGATCGGACTGAACATCGGGCCATCGCCCGACCCATGATCCTCGTTGATTCATCATCGTTGTGAGTCTCTCAAGTCCCGTCCACCTGTTGGCCTCAACCACTTTGTCTCCGAAATTAAGGATTTTCCACTTGGGTGGATGGGATGATTGGGTCTTCCTCAAAGCAATCCTTTTCATTAGTTTCTTTTCAGAGCGGATGCATTATGGGGAATGGTCAGGCAAAAAAAAAAAAGAGAGGTCAAAGGTCTTTGAGGAACCGTGACCTTCAAGACAGTAGACAATAGAGTAGATATTATCCTCAAATATTTTAGCAGAAAACACTATGTTTTCGCATTAAGACCGGGAAGAAGAGCTCTGGCATCATTTAATGTTTTTATTTTAAAATGCAATAAACTATTTTTTTTTATTTCTTTTTTTTTTTTAAGTCAATTTTATATTTTTAAATTTATATTTTAACAAATTCAACAAAAGAAAATAGATTTGAAAATTTGTCATAAACAACATGAAATTAATAAAAAAAATAAAAAATTCTGTAATTGATTTATCTTTGAGTCAGGTTTAATATGAAATCAATTATTTTAAGTCAGGCTTACTATAAAAAAATATTTTTTAAAAAATATCAATAATTAATCTTTTTTTTTTTTTTTAGGAATACATTATAGTAAATGCAGCTTCGATTTTGTACTAAATCTACTTAGAAATTTGCTGTGTGAATGAAATCTGTTCTTCTTAACGTCTTTTTCATTAATGAATTCCTGTCATCAAAAGCTTCTCCATAATGTCGGAATTTTTTTTTTTTTTTTTTTTTTTTTTTACACCCTTTAAACAGCTTAAATGCTCCAGCAATGTATCTTGCCTTCACAATGGAGGCAGGGATTCAGTCACAGCTGATTTAATAATTGGAATGGGATCCTTGAATTCCCACAACATATGAGCCCCGTCCTTGGAGCCACCTCCGTATCAAATTGGAAACTTCACTGGGCATGTAATTCTAAGCTTCATGTCTCAATGTAAGAACCGTGGGTTATTATTCCCGATTTGCAGAGGGCAAAAAACACCCTAGGATAAAATTACGGTAATGTGGCAGAATATATATCGCACCTTCCAACATTTCCAGTGACCAAGACTTCCACGTGAATGTTGGGCCACATTATTGGGGTTTTTTAGGGGTGGTAGAACCCTGTGATGCCCTCACAACCAGGGAAAGAGGGGAAGAACACTTATTTTTTGCTATTTGACCAAAAATGTGCTGTCTAGGTCTAGCTTTACCCTTAAGTATAATGTTTTTTTAAAGCTCCTACCTGTATATAGTCGGAGACAAAGTCCACGAGGTTCCATTTCTATTGTAGAGCGAAAAACAAAAAGGGACCATTCCAGGCGCATCTGCCACACGGGACAAATCCAGCTACAGATGCTGTAGTGTGCGGCCGACACGCTACGTGAGCATAAATGTGTAAAGTGCAGCCTCTCATATGCACGTGCTGATGTCATTAGATGGCCACCAGCCTTAAAGTGCCATGGTGGCCCCAGTCCTGGACTATTCCTATCTTGTTCTTCATTTGTAACGTGTAGAATTTCTATTTTCTTCAGATGCAAACACTTTCTTAATTATATTCCTTGGATCACTTTGAGGACCACTTTAGAATGACCATTGGTGGTCCTTTAAGAACACCTTGAGAGTCAGCAATCTGTCTTTCCATGTGTGCTCAGTAGACCGCCAATGGTCCGTCCAAACTGCTCCTTAAGATGATACAAGAAGTATAATGGAGATGACCTTCCAAAAACATCTACACGTTAGAAATGAAGAACAAGGTGGCCCCTAAACCACAATTTTGGTTTCTATCTGGAACATTTATCAAAACTAAGGTCCAAGACGTTCCAAAAAGTGGTCTTCAAACACAGAAATGTCCATGCTGGTTTGGGGGGATATCTGACACGCTCGGATTCTCAACCTTGTACATCGTACATTCCGGTTTCACTCAAGCGTTAAGAAAAACCACGTTCCGTAAACCACAACTGAACATAATGAATAACAAGACCATGAAGAACCATAAAGAATACATTAGTGTTGCCTTTCACCTATGTCAAAGCTGTCTTTTGGGGTATCGTCTGTTATGCCACCACGACGATAGCCGAGCGCACGCTGGTCCTGCGTGATTAATGGAACCACCAGGCCACACAAAGTGTCGTTTTTCATATTCCTCACCTTTCATAGCTTTGACCTTGTGCTTCGCCGCGGCGGCCGGCTTAGTTTACGGATGAAGAAAGGAACCTTGTTAGCCTTGGGTGCAAAGCGAGATTCTATTTTGTCTGAGGTTGTAGATGCAGGCGGGGGGGGGGGTTCGCAAATTACTCTCGGCCAAGTTAATCTTGAGTTGGTCTTCTACTGTTCCTTCACCCATTTTCTAATCAATCATGTTTGGACTGAAACTAGGTTGTTAGTTATAGTGGAAGGAAATCATTTCCGTCCCCATGAAAATGTAATTATAGGGCACAAATAGCTCTCAGCAAAACGCGGGACCTGCTGTGTTTTAGAAAACAAGCTAAAAAAAAAAAAAATGACTGCGTTCTTTTTGGTGTTACGAGCTCTTCCCTCCTAGGAGATTCAATGACTGCCTGGTGGACACATCATTACGAGGCTTACTTAAAGTGGCCCCGTTACCTTAAAAACCGTGCCATTATTTGGTGGGACACAAAGAGCTGTGGGCGCATGGTTTGTTAACATTTAACACTCCTCGTTATGGGTTTTTTTGCACTTTTTCCCATCTCACATAAAGATAGGATGAATTATCCCAGTCTGTTCCCCTCTGCATACCTCCCAACAGTCCCCGTTTACGCAGGATAGTCCGATTTTGGTCACTGTCCCTCTTCTGTGGGCAATGGGGATCACTCACCAGTTGGAGGCGTTTTCTGGTCTCCTTTGACTGGCCTAGCTGTAAAATCAATGGAAGTCTTTGCTGTTGCACCACAGAACTCCCATGAGGCCATGAGGCCACCTCGCGACGCTATGTGACCACCTCTATTTGGGTAAGGAAGGAAGTTCGGGCCACTCTCTTCTTTACCTTTTGCCACAACCCCCAACAAAGGTGTCCAGATGTTTGGACATCTGAAATGTTGAGGGTTGTCGACCGGCCCTTCGTATACCAAATGACTTCTCCTGTGACCCGGGGATTCTCAGCAGTGACTCGGAGGCCGAGAGAAGCGGCGCTTCACCCAGAGTCTCCAGGTTAAAATGCACACCGGTGGAAGAGACACGATGGCCCAATGTGGCCATCTTGCCTGTTTTGGGTTTAGGGACCACCACACTAGTCCTAGGCTTAATCGGCCCAGACCAGAACTTGTCGCTGATAGTGATTATAATTCAATTCATAGTAAAAAAAAAACAAATTTTCACAAAAAAACATCATTTTTTAAAAAAATATATAGTAAATTTGGGCCTATGCAACAGGTTTGGTAAACTATTTTGCAATTTGATGACTTCTTTGGTCTAAATCATAGAAGAGCATTTTTGGGTCAGTCCATGTCAGCTGAAATGAAAGTATTTCCCGCAGACACTGGGAAACTCTCTAGGGGGGCTGCGACACGGAAAGGTTCTTCATGCAGCGAGTCTTGGAGGAATGATTCGGAGTACGGATGTTCTCGGTAAAAAGGGTCACGGGAAGATCACGTGAAATCGCAGGAGATGGAAGCAAATGGAGGATATGTGTTAAAACATATCTCGGCGCCCGTGTGCATCGCCTCTTAAACACAGAAAAAAAAAATGGGGAGGGGGGAGATGAAAGACAGTTTGCGGCCCCATGCGGCGCGACAGGCACAATGATTTAGGAACTTCAAAGAAAAATAACAAAACAGAGAAATGTTCCAAAAATTTCAACAATGTATATTTTAGAGAGCGAGTGAGAGAGCCTAAGAGTGAGTATGAGAGCATAAGAGTAAGCGAGAGTGTGAGATAGCAAGAGTGAGTGTGAGAGAGCATGAGAAAGAGTGGGCGAGAGTGTGAGAGAGTTAGAGTGAGTAAGTGTGAGAGAGCCTATGAGTAGGTGAGAGTGTGAGAGAGTTAGAGTGGGTCAGTGTGAGAGAGCGTGAGTAAGAGTGAGAGTCTGAGAGAGTTAGAGTTAGCGTAAGAGAGCATGAGTAAAAGTGGGTGGGATTGTGAGAGAGTTAGAGTGATTGAGCGTGAGTAAGAGTGTGGGGAGGGCAAATATAGGATTGGCCCCGGGTGCCAAATACTTTAGGTGCAGTACCTCTCACAGCCTCCATTAGCCCGGCATCGGGCTCAACTTAATGAGTGTTGTAGTCCAGAGCAGTGAGACCCAACGGGCAAAATAAACATATAGACATATCAATCAATAAATAATATATATATTTTATTATTCGCTCCGAAACCTCTCCGCTGGGATCTACCGCCCCCTAAGGATCGCTGGAGGCCATGCAGATCAGACCCTACCCTCTTCTTATACTACGATTTATTTACTTACTAAAAAGCCCTAAAGGGTAGGTACTTTATAAATACTTAGGAAAAGAACCGGGTCTCTAAAATCCCTTTTTTTAAGGCTCTAATGTTTCTTGGCTGTTGGCTTCTTAATGCTTGGAGCTCCATGAGCCCCTTGTGGGTCCTCCTTAAGGATGGAGGAAGATTACTAATTGTGTAATAATAATATACTGCCCAAGTGACCAGGTTTTCATGGGACAGTCCTGATTTTCAAGGGGCCCTGGGTAACTGTCCTGCTTTTACGACCAAAGTGAATCATGGGCCAGTTGGGAAGATCTTCTGACCTCCTCCGACCAGCCCAGGAAGCTCCCACCTGGCCACCTCGTGTCTCACTTCAGCTGCGAGGTGGCTCTTCAAGTAAGGTGGGTGGCCACATCTCTGGCCCCACCCAATCCCACCTCTACCAGTGATAGGCTTCAACACTGTCCATGGTGGACATTTACTGGGGTCTGTGGTGGACAATTTAATGATGTTCTATGGGCCTTCACAAACCTTGCCATGGACACTGGTGTCCTTGTACGGACACTTTGCCTATCCTTGAACTTTACCCCTGCCCACTTTTGCCTCTAGCTACACAAGCTGACACAGTTGTCACAATTGGACACCTGAAATGTTAGGAGGGGTATGTAATACTTACCCCTTACTTAATAACCATGATGATGGCGATGATGACGATGATGAAATCAGTGGGGCATAAGGCATAAAATATTCTTATTTCCAAGTTTTTTGATTCCAATAAATGCCATATTTTTAAACAACCCCCCCCCCCTCACTAAATTCCCATGGTTGGTCCTTATTGTCTTGATAAACCCTCTGCAGTTTTTCTTCTCCAATCCTTGAGCAGAAGCATTAGAACACCATACAAGAAAAAATATCATTCTTCCAATTTCAAGAACCTTGTCATTTCATAAACGCGCATTTGAAAGAGCGTTTGGGCCGTTGATGTATATTATGGTAAAATGTCTTTTTTTGGGGGGGGAGGGTTATTGAAATTTTAGCGTTCTCATCAATTTTGGCGGCTAGTAGAGCGGAGCAAGGATCTGATTGTGTTTTGTTATGCTCTCCGAAGATGACTTCTCCTGCATCTCAAGGCAACGTCAGAACTTTACTCGTACTTCTAATCTGATAAACGGCGGAAGAAAAATATTGGTGTACAAATTAAAAAAAATATATAAAAAATGTATTTAAAGAAATGAATAATTATTATTATGATCATCATCATCATTATAATATATAATAATTATTATAATATATTATAAGTGTAAGCGTGCGTGTGTGTGTCGATGGTAAACCTATAGAAATGAAAAATGCCCCTTGCAAGCAGACCAGGGCTAAGGGAAGTGGGGTATTTGCCTTGGGTGCTAGTGTAGGATTGACGCTGGGTGGCGCACCCATCCGCGGTCCTTTCTGCGGAGCACCGAGACAGGAGATATCCCAGGAACCTGCACGGCACCTTTGAAAGCAATCTTTGGAAGGCTGTGGCAACTTGGTACAACCTTCAATAAATAGGCCACGCACCAGGGTGCCTGGACGCTCATGAGGCTGATCTGCCCCCTGTGTTTTGCGGTAGTGAGGGACTACTACCCTCTCCTTGGACCTGCCACCCAGAATTTGTTGCTGGTTGGTGGTCCTCTTCTGATGTCCAGGAAGTTCTGGGGCATTGGGAGCTCAGGCGCTCCCCCTCACCTCTTGGCATCTTGTGCAGCTACCCTTCTTGCCCCATGCAAGTTACAATTCAGGAAACTGAGATCGGTGGCCGGTCAGCCATTGTCTAATCAATTTCCTGTCTTGAAGCTCTCCCCCATCTCCTGTCCTCCACCCTCGCAAACGCTGCTTGAAACCAATCAGCAGCGATAAGCAGCTTAACAACAGGGAAAACATAGGGGAGGGGAAAACAATGCAGATCCTGAGAAAGGGAACTCAAGATGTCTTCTACAATTGTTCACACATAAGGTGGGCTTCCAAAACACGTCTACTGCTTACGTTTAAGTGTTTAGAGTCGTAGGACCTGGCAGAAAAATGACCAACTCTCATAAACCAGGTTTTGGCCGTCATTCGATTCGTATTTGAAGAATACGGACTCCTTAAGATGCTCTGAAGTGCGTTTATTGAGGCGCAGCTTGGACTTGGAAGGGAACCTTATTAAAATACGAAGAAGAAGAAGAAGAAAGCGTTCCTTGAATTTAATGACAGGAGCATCGATCCCCCCTTTAAGTTCTGCCCTTTTATACTGATTTTATTAAACGCGGACTAATCACCTGCTGGATGCCGTTTAACGAGCGCAGCTCACATCTTCAAGTCCTGCCGCCGGAGGCCCGCAGCCTCGTTAGTCTTCCTAATCTAGCATGGCGGACACCGCAGCTACCCTATGGCTCTGCCAAGGAGGAAGACTTCAAGGTAGGTTGACAATGTTTTCCAGGATCCGCCACCCCAAGGTGACCTTCTGAAGTCTTAAAACAATATTTTTTAATAGAAAAATTTCTTAAAGGGACAGTACGGCCCTCCTGTGTACTATAATGCATCGGTGAGCTGCGTGGTCCCTTTAACTTCACACCGCCCCCTATTTTTTCCATCTGACTTACCCCCTCTACAAGGCTGCCTGGGATGTCCAACAACAAAAGGCCGCCATTGATTTCAATGGGAGTGCTTCCCTGCCGCTGATTGGCTGCTTCAATCAGCCAATCAGGGGTGAGAATTGAAGCTGCAGCTCTGTAGCTGCAGCTGCAGCTTCTCCCTAAGGTACTCTTTAATAAAAAGAAAAAAAAAAAATTATATATATATATAAGTAGTATATAATATATCGTCCCTTTAATATGATAAAGAGATTTCCTATATCCCATGGCGATATATTAAATATATATTTATATACTATAAATATATTAATATTTATTAATACTAATAAGAATATTATATATATATTAATTATATGAACTCACCGTTATACGTATAGCGCCAGCAGATACTGTAGCGCTGTTACAGTAAATAAAAAAACATTTTCAATTTAACCCTTACGATAACAGAAGCAGAAGAGGACCCTCGCAGAGCCAGTCGACTCCTATGGTGCCGCCATATGCCGCAGCGCTGTACAACAGGACGCCACGCGACTATCGGTAACGTTAGCAATTTTTTTTTTTTGCTTTTTTTTTTACCGCCGGTTAATAAAAAGCCGTAATAGCAGCCGCTTCAATCCCTGGAAATATAAAAGCCCCGGTACGGGAATCCATTACAACCGCCGCTAAAAATAAAATCAGCGATACCGAACGCAATAAAAGCATTTTGTTTATGGCTCAGACAAAACAAATTTATTTACGCCTTTCTTTTTCTTTTTCTTTTTTTTTTATTACAGAAATGGTTCTTTTTCATTCCACAAAATGCAATTTATGCTTCTTCCGCTTTTTTG
>VKOC01007936.1:0-10256 GCA_009364415.1 Spea multiplicata | reverse complement strand
TACAGCAATTTTGAGGAACATTCAGTTTAGAATTTCTGACACTATTCACCAAACAGGGAACTGGAGCAAGTTTTCAGTGTCTCACACATGCCTCCTGTGGCCACATATGGAAGTGCAGGTGCAGATTAAAGGGACAGCATCCCAGCGCCCCAACATCCCAGCACCCCAGCACCGCAACATCCCCAAGCCACCCCCAACATCCAGCACCCAAACATCCCAGCACCCCGGCATCCCAAGATTTCCCAGCACCCCAACACCAAAATATCTTTGTTTCTGTGACCCCCTGTTTAACAAAAAGAGACATATTCCGATAAACCACCCTTATTATTATTATTATTACTATGATTGTTATGATTATTAGTGATTATAATAATAAAAGTAGTAATAATTATTATTTGTGGTAGTAGTATTAGTATTGTTATTAGTGTTATTATTATTACTATTATTGTTATGATTATTAGTGATTATAATAATAAAAGTAGTAATAATTATTATTTGTGGTAGTAGTATTAGTATTGTTATTAGTGTTATTATTATTACTATTATTGTTATGATTATTAGTGATTATAATAATAATAGTATTATTACTGGGAATAATACTATTATTAGTGTTGTTGTTATGATTAATAGTATTAATATTATTTGTGGTAGTAGTAACTGTTATTAATGTTGTAATTATTATTGTTACTATTATTGTTATGATTATAAGTGATAATAATAGTAGTAGTTGTGGGAGTAGTAGTATTATTAGTGTTGTTATTATTAGCAGTAATAATACAAATAATATTATTAGTAGTAGTATTAGTGGTAGTAGTATTGTTATTATTTTTATAATCATTAGTGATAATAATAATAGTAGTAGTAATTATTATTAGTGTTATTATTATTACTATGATTATAATTGATTATAATAGTATTATTAGTGTTGTTTTGATTATTAGTATTAATAATATTAGAAAGCGGACAGCGTTATATTATGTAGTATCGCCCGCTTTGCGTGTAATCCACACATATTTATAGCAGCCGGGTTTATAAGAAAAATATTTCATTATTGCTGGAAATAATCCGGGGGGGGGTGGGGTCTATGGGGGGGGTCTGTGCTTTTTGCCCGAAATACTCAAGGAATTCGCCAATATCAGAATGTGTGGTGAGAAAGTAAAATACTCCTTAACCTGAATCGGGGGCAATTCTGACCCCTGGCACTCGAGGGGTTAAAAGCGAGGCTTGGCCCCCCACGCCTTGGCGCCGGGCTGATCGTTGTCTCTCGGATCGAACGCCCGAATCGATCGTCTTCCTCGCTTGTAGAACTCCAGGTGCATGGAGAGACGCATCTGGAACGGTTAAAAATAACCCCCCCCCCCCCGTGATCTGTTTAGCGCGCTCTTCCTCGTCTCTCCCGGGACTCCGCCGGCTTCTCTCGTTACCACAACATCGCGGCACGTCAGCCGTCCGTCAGTCTAACAATTAAACGCTGTCAGGAATACATTTGCATGGTTAATCCGGGGAGAGGGGGGCAAACATCTGCCTCCCGCACCCCGGCAGAGGCGGCAGCGACGGCTCCGAGGGGCCCAGATGGAGTGGAAGGAAAATAACACGAGTTTGACAGCATTCAGTCATCGGCTTCGTGCCTCGTGCGTGCGCGGCGCAGGGTCCGGCTCCGGGACAATCTGTTTCATGTATCACTTTTTAATTGGCGTGCGCCGACGCACCGCGGCGGCCGCTTTATTCCAACTAATTAACCCATCGGGTGCTGCGGGGGGGTTTGCATCCATCACGGGTTCGGGGGGGTGATAAGAACCTTCAGAGTGTGTTCTCAGGTGAGAGAAGAAGAACAGGCTTTATTCACTAAGATAGGAGTTACGGTGACCCCCAGAACCTGCGGCAGATTGGCCCCCGTCGGCCCCCGTCTAGTCTGTAAAAACCTTAATCGTTGGTCTTGTCATAGATTCTTTCCAACGTGCCAGAACCCTCCTGCAGATGGGGTCCCCAGCACTGTACCCACTACTCTAGGTGAGGCCTGACCAGAGATCTGTAAACCTCCTTCTTCCTGTCAATAATATCCCCAAATCATACATCACACGCGTGTAAAAAAAAAAACCTGCGCGATCCATGCATCAAGGCGCAAAACATGTACACCGATGTGGTATATTCAGCACACTGGGTTAGAGGGCGAGACGCCCGCGGGGTGAAATAAGGGGCAAAATCCCATGCGGTGATATTATTATTATTTTTCTTAGTATTATGTGTATTATTATTTTTATTAGTATTATTATTACTATTATTAGTATTACTATTACTATTTTTTAGTATTATTAGTAGTAGTATTTTTTTATTAGTATTATTATCATTATTTTTTCGATTATTACTTATTGAGTGTTAACATATACCGCAGCGCTGTACAATTTATATATGTGGTGGTTAATAAGGGTATAAAAAAAAAGGAAACTTTTAATACAAGTATAACAAAAACTATAAAACCAGTCGCAGAACAGGCCCCCGGGAATCGGCGTAGCTAAATGGACAGGGAGCATGTATGTGTGTGGGTGAGTGCATGCTCAGGGCATGTGTGTTTTTGATTGGGGCAACAGACTTAGCTGCTCCCCTCAGCCACTATGCAAGCAATGGCTTGGTTACAGCTGAACTCTGAAGCAGGCGAGCAGCAGCTCAGTTATCTGCCACAAGGAATGATTGAGTCCTGACAGAGCGGGTCGTATCAGCCATACAGCACTCTGTCCCGTTCCTAGCTTTATAATGGCCGGGTATGTTTCTGAGGGGGGGGCCGGGCCCCCGGTTATGTTTCTGAGGGGGGGCCGAGCCCCAGGGTATGTTTCTGAGGGGGGGCCGGGCCCCCGGGTATGTTTCTGAGGGGGGGCTGGGCCCCCGGGTATGTTTCTGAGGGGGGGCCGAGCCCCCAGGTATGTTTCTGAGGGGGAATTAATCAGTTTCAATGTTTTATTTGTCCCCTTGCAGCATGAATGAAATAATCCTCCTGTATAATGACAGCCGTGTGGGATGGCGAGGTTTTATTTTAAGTCTAGGGATAAACCGATTTAATGTCATGTGAATGGCTGGGGGGTGATTACTCTGCCGCAGGGTCCTTATATATTATTTCTATACATATAGGTGTATTAGTAATGCCCCTGCTGCACCTATTTAGATGGAAGATGCCCTTCAGTAATATCCGGCGTATTTGTACGAGGCCTTTGCCAGGGATCTGAGGGAAGGGATCGGTACCTCGTGGCAGAGCTCCAGGAATCCTGTGCTGTGTCTTCAATGGCGGGAACTCAAAGCCTAAACTCACTACCTCCACGTGGGCTTTGCTAAGCATTGCTAGGCCTAACGTGTGCCAAAGCAAGGGGCGGGGGCTAATCTATTTACCCCTATACGACGGGGAATGGGTTAATGTGATCTTAAAAAGCAAGATTGTAATGGATTAATAACTTGGCTGATACTTAACAGTCCCTCCATTAAATTAGCAAGTGATGTGAAAATGGTGGACTTTGTATCGGTGAACAGACCTTTAAGAATACGAGCCGAGACGAGGAAACGTTAAGTCTGAATCCCACTTTGCGGTGCAGTGATTGGTTTGTGGGATTCTGGTGGGAAGATTCGTCTCCTTGCCCTTTATGTAATAATTCATCTAAAGTCTGATTATTGGCACTGCACCGTTAATCCCCCTGTTATTTAGAACACGCATTCAGTTCTGTACTGATGGGATAAGTTACTAGCCTTTACTTCACCTTCTAGCATCACCTTTACATGGTGCCTCTGCCTCCATCCTATAATCCGTTCACTGCTTGTTAAGATGGCAGTGCTGTGCCAAAAGCAGTAGTGAGTACATGGCACCGCTTCATTCTTGGCTTTCCTTAGGATGATTGTGCTTTTCTATTTAAACGTTTTATCAGGTTTTCCACATGAAACATCACTGCCCCGTTGGTTTAAATTTCAGATTGTGGTATTCTTATATTCTATTCTTCTGTTTAAAAAAAAAAAGAAAAGAAAAAAACCTTTTCATTTGTCACTATTTAAGGTGAGCTACTGGTTATGCCCCCCCTTTTTAACTAGCCACGTGGCTAGTGCTCACCTGTGCTCAACTTGGTAGTCCTTTATGAAATTATTTATATTTGGGCAGATGGCCCCATTTATTTGGTTTTCAGAGCTCTTCATTTCATTTTTCATTTTATGGGGGTTGTCTGTCTGAGGGAGGTCCACCCCGGATAGCAGTAGCTGTGGTGGCTACCTGCAGGACTCCCTCTTGGCTGGGTGCCTGGGATACAGGTCGTGCAGCTACTGCGCATGGAAGATCCGCCAGTAGCTATTTCAAGCTGAGTTAACAAAAAAAAAACAAAAAAAAACAAATGCCTTCTGTGGTAAGGAGAACTCTGGGCACAAGCTATCCCCACAGGCTGAGTCCCGGTGGAAGTATGTGATCTGGTTTGCCCAGTGCCACGAATGGACGGCACTATCCCTTGGTTCGGACTATCCCTGGTGGTACACCTTTGCCAGGTTGATGACCATAGTGTGGGAGTTAGCCCTCTGAGGTGGTGCTGACTCAAGTCACGAGCTATGGAGCTTGTTCTGGTTTTGCTCCTGGGCCGCGTATCATCGGCCAGGAGTTTACGCCCCAAGGGGTGGAATCATAAGGATCTACTGGACTTGCTTTCACTCTCTGTTTCCTTCTACGGCCCGACGTTTACACCCCAAGATCCTGCGGGATCTATAGAATGCCCGTCCTCGGCTGTGGGTGGAATCTGGTGTTTTTTCTAGGCTAACCAGTCGATCGCTCAGCGGTTTTCTCTTGCAAATATTATTCTATTGTTTCGCTGGTACTTTGTTTGCCTTTTATTCCTGTTCTCTTCGCATGATGTGTATGCGCTTGGCTATAGGTGAGGGCCTGGGACTCTACTTAAAATCGGGAGGACCTCACTACGTAGATGAGTAATAACTATAGGCTATATTCTCCATGTTATTGCTTCGATGGGGCTCAGGTTGGCATTTGTATGCTTGACCAATTTTCTCTATACCTTTTCATTTTCTGGGCTTGACCTGGTATCTATCTCTAAAATTGCATACGTCACCTTATTCACAATGTGCAAATAAATAAATAAAATATATAAGTAAATGATTAGTTGAATATGACCTCACCGTGGTTTTCCACATACAGGGGTTCATTTATATATAAAATCCATTTTTCCATGTCGTGGGAATTTGTTAATCGTGTGCTAATTGACCATTTATAGCTCGTGGTGAGATCAAACCTTCACGTTCCCAGCGTGTTTACTGGTTTTTAATGCAGATCTTTTAGTACACAAACTGCACGACCTTAACCAGAGAATCCATTGGGGTGGGAGGGGGTATTTATTGCATGTGCCCCCCCCCCCCCCATAACTACAGTCACAACGTAATAACCGCATCAGTTATAAAGTGAAGTTCTGTCAGGCGACTAGGCAGCTGGCGCTGGAGCGGTCGCGGGTTAAGATGAATCGTTGGGTATCTAAGTTTGGGGCTAGTGTTAGGCACAGGGTGTTTGAGAGGGACGCCACTACTTTGTTTCGGAGCAATGGCGTTCGTCTCAATAATATTGGTTTCGATATTTTTAATTTGGCGCTGCAGGAGGCGATCAGTCAGGCCATGGCTTTTGTTGGTTCCTGTGTTGGCTGTGTTTGAATGGATTATGTGTTATATTTGTATTTAGTATTTATTGTGTGGTTTATTGTGTATTTATGTTTATTGGTTTATGGTGTTTAGGCCAACACAGTGTTTGTGGCTATTGTTAATAAAATATGCTGTGGCCTGTTTTATCCAATTTCAGTCTCTGTGTCGTTAATTGGTGGGGTTTAGGTGGTAGTTGGTTTGTGATGCACGGTACACACTACCCACATACATGAAAAAACATAAAACCAAAAGGCCAAAAACATAAATAAAGACCAATAACAGCACAAAGCAGAATTTGGAGCATATCCAGCGAATACCATTAAAAACACCGATCTGCGGCATAAATACTGGGGATTTGGGCACATTAAACGGATATTTATCGCAAAGAACCCCGCGTGTGGCGACTCCTGACGCATTTCTCACCAGGGAGCTGGATGAGTGGAGCTGCGCCTTTACCCAACCAGGCGCTCGAACAAACTATAGCCTTCTCTGGACTCCATTAATGAGGCGGCAGGTAGGGGGTTAACCCGAAGGTTTGGTCGGAACCTGCAGATATGCACGCATCAAGAGGTGACCCCATGAGCTGACGATCTAGTCTTAAAGCACTTTCATACAAAGTTTTAATATGTTTATGCGTGAAAGTCGGGGCAACGGAGGCAAATAAAGGGGTAAGAAGAGGCAGCTGGGGGCAGGGGGTAGGTGGGTCACAGCTTGGGGCAAGAGGGCAGCTGGAGTGTGGGGATGTAAGGGTTACTCTCAGGCACTGGGTGCGCGTCTTCATTAGGTCTCGAGGCCTAACGAGCTCATTAACCGATCCAGCAGCCGAGACGTTTCTTAGACATATTGCGGCTGTCAGATCCTTTTCTGTCTTCATCGCGAACATGCGCCACGGCCCCAGATGTGCGATTCCCAGCAAAAAAATCTAAATCAAATTGGGTGGAAAGCAGGAATGGGGAGGAATACAAATTTAGCCCCCACATCATTTTTATGTAACCCTGCAACGCTCCAACGGCTTCTAGTGACATGCGCCACTTCCAATAATTACGTGAGACCCCCTCCGACCACAGACCTCGGGGAACAAGATCCTCCTTCATTTAATCCCCCAAACCGGTCAGGAGCCCAGATTGTGTCTCTCCTCCAAATGATTTACCGAAATATCCGAGGAGATACGGCCGCTGGACGAGTTCTGGCAGTAGCTGCACCCACTGCGAGCCCAATATAAATCGGAGTGACCAATGAGCCTCACCAGACGCCTGCCGGGCCCTGCGGAGATAAGATGAAAAAACATGGCGGCTGGGGGGTTATATTACTGTATACAGCGCTGGGGGTTATATTACTGTATACAGCGCTGGGGGTTATATTACTGTTATATAGCGGGGGGGTTATATACTGTATACAGCGGCTGGGGGTAATTACTGTATACAGCGCGGGGGTTATATTACTGTAAACAGCAATGGGTTTATAATTACTGTATACAAGCGCGGGGGTTATATTACTTGTATACAGCAATGGGGTTATATTCTGTAACAGTGCTGGGGGTTATAATTACTGTATAGCAGCGCTGGGGGTTATATACTGTATACAGCGGCTGGGTTATATTACTGTATACAGCGCTGGGGGTTTATTACTGTATACAGCGCTGGGGGGTTATATTACTGTATACAGCGCTGGGGGGTTATTACTGTATACAGTCACATTTCTGGGGGGGGGATTTACACGTCGAAACTTTGGCGATAATATATTATTTTCATGTTTCTGCCCCAATTTACAATCATAAAAAATTGTCTGGAACCGTCTCTGTAAATTTGTTCCGACTTCCGGAAGCGAGGGGTCCCGGAGCGGGGGGCGCCACGAAAGAGCCGCCGTCCCCGAAGTTTATGTTTGCGCGCCGCAGTGACAGAGACGCTCCGATGTTTTGAACGGAAACATAAGTTTCATCTCAGCGACTCCCGAATCTTCCTTCAAAGACTGCGTTTGTTATTCGAGATGCAGGCGTCGGGAGACGAGCGGAATAAAAACATGGCTCCCCGCCACATGGCGCTAATTGGGTATTTTATGAAGGAACAGAAGCCAGAGCTGGTGCCAAATGTCGTAAGATAAACACGCAAATTGAATTCACGCGGCAGAGCTGGAGATAGCATGTGGCTGCGAAGCGGAGCAGTTTGCCCGACAGTCACGCTAACAATGTGTTGACAGCATCCTGACATCACACAGATGTCAAACGCATCTGCCTTCCCCGGCTCATGAATATTAATCGCCCCATAAAGCCCAGACGCTTCCAGGAACGCGAGCCGCTTCCCGGCCGGGCTGGTAGGATGAGCGCGGCTACCTGGGCGTACGTGAGGCCCCCTCCCCCCCCCCCCCCCGAACCGGGCTCTTCTGTACAGCGATGGATGAAAAGCTTCACAACGACTAAAAAAGCGGAAATCAATGTATTTTCCTGATCAGCTACTAAAGGGCCGGGGCAATTAATACAACATTCAGCGTTACATTAGTAACCCCCCCAGAACTGTTTACAGTAATATAACCCCCCCCCGTGCTGTATACGTCTGTAGACTCTTTAGACTCCTTAGTCCAAGCTTTCCCTCTCTCACAGGTACTCACCTGATCTTAGCCAAAAGGCCACAGCGGACCCCCGGGTCTGAGGATTACCCCCCATTTATTCATTTATTTATTTTGGAAGCCCAGGGTGTCGTTGTTCTCGTGAGGCGCTCTGTGAGCTCCGTGAGAAGCCACAGCAGAGGTCGGATCCTTCATACGTTCTTCACCTGGCGCTCCCCGGAGGGATAATCCAAGACTTCCTTCCCACCCTGGCCAGAAGGCCCGCAGGAGGGCCGGATCTTCTTGGTCTGAAGAGAAGGACCACCGTAATAAGGAGGTAGGGAGCCAAAAGGCATCCACTTTCTCACCCAACAAAGAACTGGAATCCAGCATCACCGCGGTGCGGAGCCCAAAACATCGACTCAGATCCGTGCCCAAAGAAATCAGTGCCAGCGCTCTCGCCGGATTCAGGTAAAACCTGGAAATCAGAAGTAAATCATTGTCACGCGTGTACTAAAAATAGTGCAAATCGTGAGTCTAATAAATAAGTGCCCAGCCGGATCCCTGCGGCCGGATTCCAAAAATGTTTTATCACACGCAGGCCCGGAAGGGGCGAGGAGTGAAAAGGTAGCGGCCATTGGTGCCATTTGTGCAATCACTTTGTGCACGGATGTAAAGGCGACCCACGACTTCTCTGGAGGCTCAAACAAGACACCTCGGACTCCAAGCTACCGCAGCCTCAGGTCTGGTTTACCTCTCTCCGGTTAGCTCTCCCAAACAAATTTAATTTTTTTTTTTTTTAAATTTATTGATTTTTTTAATTTTTTTTTGGGGGGGGCGAGGTGTCGTGCTCCTCTGTGTGCATTCTTTGCTTGTAAGGCAGCAGAAGGATGATAACTACTTCTGGAATTCCCCAAGGGCGAGGGTAAGACCCCTTTATCTTCAGGTCACACCCCGTAGGGTAAGACCCCTTTATCTTCAGGTCACACCCCGTAGGGTAAGACCCCTTTAAGGAAGAGCTAGGGGGCCATAAGACTCCACTCTACCTCTACCAACTGAGTGAAGCTGCGACTGCTATTGCAGAGCCCAAAAGAAAAAAATCGCCAAATCCGTGATCCAAAAACTTACCCCGCCGTGTTCTGTAAGGTGATTCCAAAAATGCAAACGGATAAAAATCCTGCCCATTACACGAACCCGTAAGGGTCAGGGGAAACGGAGCGTGTTTGGTAACGAGAGCTTCGGTGCGTATCATGCGCACGCCTTTCACGATGGGTGTGCAACCGGCGACAAAGAGACGCCAGGGTTTCACCAGGGCAAGTAGGCACCTCGGGCTCATTGCTACCTCAGCCTTAAGACCAGAGGATCAAATGCTTCCCCCTCAGATGATATCACAGAAAACCGATCCTGCCATCACAACCAATAATACTGGTCAGACGGGCAGGGGAAAGGAGGGGGGCTGGGATCCAGAGAGCTCTCTCACCGTTGCCCCCCCCTGTATCCCTAATCAGGTACAGGGTGACTTAAACGTAAATTGCCCCGCGATTACTGCCCGCTGTCACCTGCTGGGGGGTATGTAACGCAATTCAGGGGTCCGCCGTCTATCATGGGAAATACAGCCTCCAGCTGCCCCCCAAGTCATGGAGGCTCTCGTGACGAACCCAAGTCATGGAGGCTCTCGTGACGAACTAAAGTACAAAATATTTATCTGTAAAAAAATACAATATTTTTAAAAGTGATGCTCGTAATAAGTAATGGCGGTGGGGGTTATGCTTTAATCTCATTATTCACATTGATTTCGCCTCTTACTGATTACTTGTAAATATTTCCTCGGTGGGGGGGGATAAGCCTCTTCTAACGGACTGTAACATGGCTTTTATTTTGGGCTAAAATAAATAAACTGCTCTTTTTGGTAGAAAAAAGCTGTTTTTGACAGTAAATGTTATATGTAAATGAGTCTGAAAGGCTGGGGATACAGCAGGCGACATTTTAGGTCCAATGATCCAGTCAGAAAAAAATGTGGGGCTTTTAGTACATAATCTACGGGGAAACAGTAACAGAAT
>VKOC01007932.1:0-10473 GCA_009364415.1 Spea multiplicata | reverse complement strand
AAATTGAGTAAATAAACAAACAACAAAACCCAACATTAAAACCCCTATAAAAAGTCTAAAGAATCACAATAGGGAGTAGAAGCTTCTAAAGGATTTAACCGCTTTGAATGGCAGTAAATTGTGTGACTCCTTACCACACCAACTGCATTCAAGGCCATTCATGTTAAATAATCCAAGTCCAGCTAGAAGCAATGCGGCTTTTCCTTGGGACAACTTTGCCACTGTTACAGACTGGGCAGATAGAAACGTTGTCTCTAAACATAATTAATAATTACGATGATTCTTCTTCCTCGCAAAGAAGAACCTTTTTATTAGGTTTGGAACACACACTTCCTATATTTAATGGACGTTACTCTATCACTTAAGGATTTAGAACCTCGGCGACCTGATCTCCAGCTATAATTTTGTAGCACTTGAGGTTTTCTGAAGTAATTTTTGTTATGTTCCACAAACACTACTGATTCCCCCCCAAAAAAATACTGCTATGATATGGCTATTATACGGTTATTGTTGACCAAAAGAGACTTTTGTACCACCTCATCGTAAAATAACAGGCGGCATCCTTCATTACCAGTAGGCACTATTACTACATGAAACATGGTTGACGCCTGGTCCAGACTGGTGACCACAAGTAGGTCCTGGCACTTTAAGGCCAGCGGCCACCTGATGATGCAGATGTGGTTGCCTGGCATATCCAGTTGCTGGTCCCATGCCGTATGGGATGCATTTGCCCGGTGTGTCAGATGTCCAGTCCGGGCCTGGTTGGCGCTACCATATGTTTGTTAAGGGGCGGAGAATGGGAGGGAAGTGGGCAGGGAGTAGGTGTGACCAACACTGCAAACCTGCCCAGAAAAAGAAGGAACTGTCAGGAGACCCAAGGAATCAGGGCTTTACCCAGAGAATTCCCAAGCCCTAATAGCATTTTACCTGTTTTTCTACTTAGAGGTATTTGAAGGGTTAAATTATAACATTTAGCTCATGCCACAATATTTGGCACAATGGAACCCAACAGACAGCTACTCCAGACAAGCATCCATGACCTTCCTTCTGTCTTTGGCTATATAGTCATAGAGCTACCGATAATTTGAAGTTGCTGTTCCACTTAGACAAAACGTTAATGGAACTCTCAGCTATGTAAATCATATAAATCTTTAGCAGATTGGTCATTTTATTCTTTTTTTCAATGTTAAATCACTTAAAAACCAGAAAAATTTAGCATTTTGAGTTTCAAGTTGCAGCGTTCAGAGTTTCAAGTTGCGTGACTAATGCAGCACTTTAAACCGAGCGGCTTACCTCTCCACTTGGATTTCATGAGTAATTTCCCTTTCTTTTTCTTTATTTGAGAGAGAAAACAATTATATAGACCATACTTGCCTGCAGTGTATTATTACGGGACAGGACCGGCCCTTGTAGCACTTGTTAACTTTCCTACGATAAAGAAGATAAGGAACTTTATCAATCCTCTGCAATCTGTAAATTATATTTGAGATATTAGACGCAAAATAATAAAGTATTAATAATGTAGAACGACCGATTGTATAGACTTTCATTATCTGTGGATTACCGGGTGAGCAGACCTAAGAATAAATATTTGTTAGTGAAGCAAAACGTTTTTTTCTACAAATCGGTCCCAAAAGTGTGCGATGTCCTCAGAAACTGTGTAAACAAAATATTATTACAGAAAATATTCCTAAACTTACATTATTTCAGCAATCTGAAAGGTAAAAATTAGAGATGTGTACAAAACGGTTAAGTAAAACCTATCTCCAAATAAGGCATCATAATTTGATGTTACATAGTTTCCATTTACAAAAAAACAAACAAAAAAAACAACCGTTTCTTACATATTTAACAAGATTTGCGATGATACAGATAACATTGTAACCGGATCACATAACCGCTAGACTAAACTGCGTGGAGTTGAGTGTCAGCTCTGTGGTTCAGCATATATCAGTGCAATCCCAAATGTGGCAGAATTCCTTCATTAATGAATTATAATCTACATGCTGTCAGTCCTCCTTAGTTAACCCATTAATTGACACAGGGAATCAACTATGTTATTTCAGATGAACTATAGATTTATTGCAATACAATTTAATTTCACTATGTATGCAAAATATACCCCATCCCCATTTTTAATCATCTGACGCACATCAAACCCCCCCCCCACCTCCGCCTAGTATAACCCCTAAGGAGGTTATTTATCAAACATCAAAGGGATTACGAAAGAATTCTAGACAATCTGAAATTAGCATAATCACCTTGCAGCTGTTTGGAGTGTGTAATATAATTTGCCATTTAACCCTTTGGGGATTTGATTTGATTTTTTATGCATCTCACGCCATTATAGGGGGACTAGGACTCCCCACAGTTATGGAAACTCTATTCTTCAAGTCTGCATTAAAAAAACCCAAAACACAGCTAATCTTGGGGTTGCAGGGATAGCAGTAAATTTGCTTTTGATAAATTGTTGGAGGGTTATATTATTTCTCGCATCCCGTGATTTCATCCTTGCAGTTTGCATAATTTTACCATAAATTTAATATTTATTTACCGACTTCATTGATGGTTATTTTGAGATGCTGATCATTCCCATGGGTTACTATTAGCGTTTATCTATTGGAACTGACAGATGAGAACAGATTTAAGGACAAGCTCAAATAACTTAAATGAGCCTCATGGAATCTCTAACCGGGCTCCACTGCTTCTGTTGCTGGTAATGATCCTTATTTGAAATAGGATGGTCAGCTTTCTGTTTTCACATGAATTATCCATCAGAAATGGCTGCCATCTAAGTGCATCCAACCTTAAAAAAGGGATGCCTGGTCAACATAACCTGCGTGTTGGGGATGTGCATCATGGAGCCACGTAACCATACCTGGGAGCTCTAAGGTTCTCCCCAGGAAGCTCTTTGGTCTCTAGGTTTTGGTGGTGTGGCATTTAGCTCTTCTCACTCCATCCCTGCCCTCACCCAACCGCTAGCCAAAGTATCTTGGATCCATCTCTGAACCTTTCAAACAGCCGTTTGTGCTGGACTTAAAGGCATCCAGAGGATTAAAGTTTCCTGCTCCACTTTAATAATCTACATGGTTTTTCCCCCAAAATGTGCATTACTTGAGGCCATAACAGGTCAATCACTCTTCAATGTTGCCTCTGGTACGCAGTGCAAACAGCGTATCCTTTAGGTATATCCTTACCTGGAGACTCTCTGGATCGGCCCCAGAGGCTCCCGGCAGGGAATCTGACGGCTGGGCCCTAAGTTGGAGTATGTTTTGATCTCTAGGTGGGGAGAAGTTGTGTTTAGATCTTCTAATTTTCCTCCCCAGCACTGTCTGCATCAAACCCCCTTTTCTACCTTTTCTCATGCCTCCAATATAGACCCAGTAACCTGGTGTGGGAAAGTTGGTAAGAATGAAAATGCAGCAATGTCTACAAAACCAGTTTACCTGACTGGAGGCACAAAAACAAAAAACAAAACAAAATTAAGACGGAAGGATTCACATTAGTGTCACATGATGACAAAAACAGAACGTTTGATTACTACGGGGGGCTATGTATAAAAAAAGTGAAAAAAATTGCGTTATCACCATAGCAACCAAGTAAACCGTCCAATCGACTGGACCATCTCATTGTTTTGCTCTGTGATGGGACGACTTTTCAAATGATCACGTTTTATATATAACCCCCAAAACTCTGGGGGTTATGTAGAAAGAAGCTCTGGTACAAAACATTAAAAGTGATGTTGTCACCATGGCAACAATGGAATGTTCCAGGTGATTGCTTCACTTTTAACACCCCATTTTTATGGCAAATGCATTATAAGCCCCTTTAGCACACATGGGTTAATAATAAGCATACATATAGAATCTATATCTATCGGTACATAAATTGGTAGAGATGCAATTATTTGGTTTGCAGAGCAAGCGGTTCTATGAATACCGAATACACAAGAGAAAGAATGGTTAGCGATACAAACAAAATAATAATCGATCAAGGCAACCCGTCAGCAAGCAAAGGTCAGAGGTCGTTAGAGGCACAGAAAAGGGGCTTCCCACTGTCCCCGCAGCAGAGTCACAGTTTCCAATGATCACTTTTGTGACTATGCAACTGGGCTCATATTACTAGCTGCAACATCACAAAAATGACACTGGCAACTGCTAATTAGCTGGCAAAAAATAGGAATTTAACGATTTTCGAGTGAGCGGTGTTAGTAAAAGACAATGCGTACAGCGGCAGATATCTGAGTGGTGATTTGGAAGCATTGCCCTTACATGCTAAAGTTGTCTTTTTTGGCCTCGTCATGGATTCGCGGGGTTGAAGCGGTTAAAAAGGCGGTATGGATCATATACATAAGAGCAGCACGTCGCCATCTTCTTCATTGACCTTTGCTGGTGACGTTTTTTTTATTTTAAGACTCAATAGCCTCTGTTTTGTACATCACAACTTTCTTACCAACAAAGCTGGTCGAGGAAAAACCAACAGACTTTTTAACCGTTTCCGTGCTAGCGAGGTAGACAGTGTGTTCACTGGCACTGAACAAGTTAACATGGGTGATCTGTATCGCTTCTATTATACTCAGGGCTGGATTAACAGTAAGAAAACATTTTAGTGGAAAAAGTAGGTGGGATCAGAGTTGGAGCAGCATGGGCAGGGGTGGGGCATTGGTAGGGCAGGGGTGGGGTCATTGTTAAGCACCCCCTTCTCTCATTGACCCTTAAAATGTCAATAAAACACCCAATGGAATAGCTAATGGGACATTCAGCCCTGTTTATAAATGATATTTGCATTCACAAAGCTCCGGTATACGTTGCAGAATTTTAAAAATAAAAGAAAATCCATCTGGCCCCTTTTTTTCCCATCAGGCTTTTCAGAGGTAGATCTGCGCTGTTCGTGTTAAAACGGCTGTAAATATTACACAGATCCTTAACAAAACAGTTGACAAGCATTATTATTCCAAAACTGAGAAACATCATTCATTTTTGCATAACTTGTGATAATAGCTTCAGCTGCTGACTGATGGATGCTCCCAAGAACCGTAATTTGCTTGTATTCCTACACTGCATATGTTACAGATAAAGCGTCATCACGCAATCTTTTTTAATGTTTAACTAATGTAAAGGGAGTTTTTCTTTAGAGGGAGGGTAGTACATAAATGGAATAGCCTCCCATCAGAGGTGGTAGAGGCTAATATAGTAAGAGAATTTAAACATGCATGGGATAGGAATAGGGCTCCTGAATCTAAGATGAGACCAACGACTGATTAATCAGTTATTTCAAGGTGGATCATGCAAGTTTAGGTTTATGCAGAGTAGCGAGAATGACCTTTTTTTCCTTATATCTTTTCTTTCATTAAGATCCAGAGTTTCAGGGGCTCTCCTTATAATCAGGATCGGCATGCATTCCAGGAAATGTGAAAAAAAAGTGGTATATTGAGCAAGTTTTGATTCCTTATTTATTTATGGCAATTTTTTCTTTCTTTTCACAAAACGTGGTATTGCTGTATTATTTAATCATTCATTTTTTTAAAAAAATGCTGAAAATACAATTCCTGGTTTGATGGCCGTTTTACAGAATGTCTGATTTTACGCTTTTCCTGTAACATATGCACAACGTGTATATTCCCAGAACAAAAAAGGGTGCATATATACATATACACAGTACAATCAATAAATGCAATAATTATAACAATTCTAAGCAATAATCACATTAATAATTGATAAAAAATTAACAATTTTGCACTCAGTAATTACCGTAACAGAGAATGAATGCAGATTATACAGAAACAGGTCACACATACACATTATATATGTCCACAGCTTGCCTATCACTGCCTATCTCTTCCTAACTTAGACTAAATTCAACTTTTCAACAATTCTATACAAAAACAGAAAATATTGTACAGAAACACAAAATAAGCATCAATGTAAAATTTACTTTATTAATTGACTTTGTATAATTATTAGAGGCTATGGTGACATCTTTCAATTAAATGGGGTATATTCTATTATAAGTAAGTGCTTAATAATAATAAGTGTCTCTACCGAGAAAGACCTGATGGCCTCCATAGCCAATATACAGCTGGGATCCCTATATCTAAGATACATTGTATATACTGGATGGCGGCTGAATAAACGCTGCCAGAACGGCACATGCACGGCTCAGCGCATGCAGGCGGGTCGCAGCTCAGCAAAAGATTAATGTCAATACAAAGGAGTTAGTTAGATTGCAATTAATAATGTAATTTAATTAAGATTAATGCCACATAGATATAAATTCAATCGTATAGAAAGAAAAGTTTATTGGTACTTTCTGTAAAATAAAATCATAGAGAATAGACAGACTAAGAAACAGGACCGGGTTCTAATAATGTCTGTTATCTTTAAACAAGATCCACTGTGGGATCCCCGACAGCTCCGCTATACCTAGGTGAAAGTCTGGGCAACTACCAATACCGGCCTCTCTCCTGGCTCCTCCCATGCGCTCTGTGTGCCGCTGGGCGCCAGGATATGATGTCATCGGCAGGGGGTATGCAGAACTAAAGGGAGCAAAGCATTAGGAGACGTCGGCACCGGCAGCTGCACAAACCTCTACCTCAGGACTATGGTGGCTGTCATTGGCCCCTAAGGTACGCAGATTAACCTGCTGTTACGCAAAGTGTAGCGTTAATCAACTATTTATACATTCATCAGAAAACACGTGTGGAAAGATAAAATCAGAGACTTCCAGTAAATTACAGTAAATGGCCTGCATTATTACAGTGTATATATATATATATATATATATATATATTAATTATATATAAAGCATATTATCATATGCTTGGCAATACTGTAAGGCCAGTAAATAATAATAATAATAAATAATAATAATAATAATGTCATTGAAATGCAGTCACATTCACAATTTAGTCAATTACAGTACAAAACATTTATTGCACCCTGGAAAAACGCTGTAAATAAGACAAATATTTTATGCATTGAAGATGGCTACTAAAAGTTCAAAGTATTTTATTTTAATGTAGCTTTAATTTTTTTTATATCATTTGCGAAACGCACAGGGGCACAGATAATGGATTCATCTCTCCTAATGCCTAAAATTTGCCCAGATACTTTGGGGGGAAAAAAAAGAGGGATTTGGGTCCTAAAGAGGGACTTTCTTTGAGAACAGGGACTCTTAGAAGGTATGCCTTGGTGCCTGATTTGCACACATGCGTGGAGTTTAGTAAATGCTGCGTGCCTTTTGGGTTTTTACACCGCAGGAAGAATGAGTTAATCTTCTCGTTGGGACTTAGCATTGGTGAGTTAATCTTATTGTTAGTGCTCAGTCACAGAGAGGCAAACCTAAGACACGAACCTCAGCGAGACCACAGGGAGCGTCCGTGACAGAGGAAGCATTTGAACCGATGACCTTGTGCGTCCGAGAACGGTTCCTTAGCCAATGTGTCAGATCTTCTCAAAACGCCTTTTAACAATCCCGCAAAATGACAAAACCCTGAGAAATAAAAGGTCACCGTTCTCTCTCTGTAACCCCTATTATTATCGTGATATGATGAGCAGAGGCAGAATATAAAAGCCTTCGCACAAAACGCTAACCGCAGCTGATTACCTGTCAAGTACCATTCTACACCATAATTACCTGCTTTTATGAAACATCCAGAAAGTATGTGAGTTCCATATGGAAGAAATTGCCTTTCCGATATAACTTTGCAAAAAGAAAAAACTGCCTTAATATGCTATATTATAAATGCATCATTTTAAAGGATTTTAAGTATTTAAGATATTTAATATTCGCTTTAATTATGGCCTCTTAATTCTCCATGCTCTCTAAATGATCAGATGTATTTATATTTTAATTGTCATTTTGATGTTCATCTATTAGCTTAATATGAAAATCCACAGTAGAACCATTAATGCCGAGGAGAGCCTTTAATTGAACTATGTATTAAGACAAACGTATAGATCAAGTTTGTATCCATACTGTGCCACATTGAAATAAGCTGTTTATAGGCAATAAAGTAATAAGCAATAAAGTAATAAGCATCATTCAATTTGGGGGTGACACTCTTAATACTTTTAGAATGTATAGGGGAAACACTAAGGTTCTTTTATATATGGGTATAATATTTAAGAAGTGTATGGCTCAAACTTTTGATGTTGTAGATGTGCGGTGGGTCAACTAAACTTAAGGACATTGCTGTTTGGCTATATGGAGATATTTTAACCAATTTTTCAACCCCTTAGGAGAATATAACGCCAGATGATCTCTTATATGCACATAGTCAATGCAGTTAATATCAAACTTTTTAGCATATGGCGGCACATCTACGATTCCCTTGTAAATGGAGCTACAACGTTAAAATGGTCTCGCATCTGGTGGTGATAAGTTACAACAGATATAAGCCCCGTTTCACACTTTCATTGTGAACAAGGACGTGAATTACTGGGGAACCTGCTAGGCTATAGAAAAGTCGTCAACTTTGGTGAAAAGGAAGGTAAATATGAAATATAATTGGGATTATCTGGTTTCATTATATATTCAATAACAATAAAGAGTGGCGTGCCGATCCCCAGCATGTTTGTAAAGCAGACCATACAACGGTCTCCACGCCAGACTCCAGGCTTCGACGGCCCTCAAACAGAACAGGATTTAGAGAAATCCTTGCTTTGAACGCAAGCGAGTTCATACCACTTTGAATGAGCTGCCAGCGCTTAAGCTGGGATATCTAGAAAATCTGGCCTGTTTCTGGCCCCCTCAATGGTTGGAGTGACATCACTCAAAATACATGCCTGACTGCTCAAACTCAGATCAGGTTGAGGGCAACTAGCACTCAGTGAGTTTACTGTTTTCCAAATTATTCCAAAAAAAGCCCCGACTTCCAGAAAGCCCTGGACTTGGAGCTAAACTCAAAGTAGAGGTATTTTGGGGATTATCTCAATGGACCACGTAATGTAAAGGGCCTTTGGGATAATCCTTGGGTAATTGACAGTTCTTTATTTAAAAAAAATATATCAAAAGTAAACCATTACAATAGTTTGGAGATATTGTGTTTAAAATGAAGGGACTATTTTACATGGGGGGGGCGCTCTGATCTGTGACAAAAAAACAAAATGATCACATCCATTTCTTGTCCTGATGTTTCTCCTTCTCCTCACTCTTATAAATGGCAACCTGAACCAGCAATTTAGCAATAGGGGGAAATAACATAAAGATGAAGAATAACCATGCAGATTCCTAGATGACTATGTCAAGAATAAAAATTCCATTGTAGAACTCATCAAATTTGAGATTTTAAAGTCTAAACTTGTAGATTTAAAAAAAAAACCAATCACATCATTGTGATAAACAAACAGGATATTACGATACAGAGATGATATTACCAATCTTCTTGAACAGACCATACCGTGAATAAAGAAACCATTGCTGAGGGTTACAAAACGCTGATTTAAGAACTGGACCGATTAATAATTCTTGTGGGCTGGCGCCGATAAACACTGCACTAAGGCACCTCATTCAAGACTTTGTGCTTTGTTTTCCAGGCCTGCTTCGTTACTGCGACAACATCAATAAATAAAGATTCTAGACAATGCGATACTTCTCCTCAAGGGCACACGTTTGACGTTAGCGGAACTGGAAAGAAGCTCACATATAAAACTGGGTAAAATTGACCCCCGAATCAGTCAATAATCTGGCCAACAGACGTCAAAATACCATTGAAAAAAAACAAATTACATTCTCAAAAAAATTGCAACGAATAGAAGAAAAACAGAAAACGATAACAGCAATTTAGATATTGTACCTGCGGAAATCTAGAAGAGACCTCGTGGAAGCCGGAACGCCATGGTCATTCCAGTTCAGGAAATTAAACTGAGTGACCGTGCGGGTTTCGTTGGTCTGCAAATTTTTCAAATAGAAACTCCTCACGAGGAAATCATCACACCAGATATGTTCGGAGACCAGATTTACCTGGAGATAAAGGACATGACTTAAATACATTTTTTTTTAACATCTGCTTCAAATTACCTTACATGAATGTGGCTTCTCTAGAGAACCGCCGCACCTGGCACATTCATGCCTTCGACTATGTTAATCAAAATGAAGGGCTTATGGATAACACGACGCCACTGTTGCAATGCTAAGACGCCACTTACTCATAATTTCTAGTATTCATGCTTTGCATCGACTCTTGGCCTCTTATCGAAATATGATGTTCTAGAGAGGAATTCTGCGAGAAATATCTCTATATATATGAAGCATTTACAACCATTTCATCTAGAATAGGCCAGCGACTTCATGCCTTTATAGACTGAACTCAAACATGAAATTATAATCTGAATATTAAAGAAACTAAATCTATAACATATTTGTGAAAAATAACGAAACCAAACGAAATGCTTAATTACAGGTAAAAAGTAGATACAGATCTATGTTATGTAGTAGAATGGAAATTCATTCTAGAGGAAACAACTGGAATGG
>VKOC01007931.1:0-18011 GCA_009364415.1 Spea multiplicata | reverse complement strand
TTTCCTCTCTCTCTCTCCCTCTCTTTCCTTTCTCCCCCTCCTCCCCTTTTCTTTCCTCTCTCTCTCCTCCCCTGTTCTTTCCCTCCCTCTCTCTTTCTCCTCCCCTGTTCTTCTCCTCCCTCTCTCTCTCTCTCCCCTTTTCCTTTCCTCGTCTTATTCTAATTTTTTTACATTTTTCCTTATCTTTCCCTCCACAACTTCATTTTCTTTTGTAACTCTTCTTGTATGCCAGGGTCCTCCCGGACAGAAAGGTGAACCAGGAGAAAGAGGGGAACCTGTAAGTATGGAAACAATCAAAACGTTATGCTCTGATATAACCACTTCCAGTTCACTAACCCCTCTGGAGATCCCCAACCTATGAAGTATCTATAAACTCAGTTACTCCAGTGCATTTTGTCATGTCATGCAATATCATGTGAAAGTATTATATCTGTCTATACTATATTTGTCTTTTTACATGTTATATCTACCCATACCTTTTTACTTCTTATTAGTGTTGGTACTCTTTAGTTGTTACTTCTTAATAGTGTTTCTTTAATATCTGCTCTTCATCTAGTTCTGTGATGTCATCATTATTGCCAATTTGTCTTTAACTTCTGGTCCCTGCTTAGATATCTTATTCTTCCAACTCATATGAGTTTCCCATCTTGTTGACAAACAAATTTTCCTATAAAGGTGCCCAATAAAGTCTTAGTAAGCAATAGTACCTATTGATCTTAGGGACTCCTAGAACTCTAATTTAGGAATTAGGTGTTACAATCAGTTTAGTGGGTCTTTGCAGTACAGAGTGATACAGCTGTGGGGATTCCCTCTGTCTCACCCTCTTCTTTCTCCCCACGGCCTCTTTTTTATAACACTTTCTATGTTCTTCAGAACCTACCACGTAACCCTTTCCCTGATGCATTGTGTCTTTTTAAGCAACATAATGGTTAATCATATTAACGCATAGAAATCCAGCATGTAACAGCCAATCGTAACATTAAACGGTCTTCTGGACAATCCATTATTTGTAGGTTATCATTCTTATAAGCAAAATTAGATTTCAGTCCTATTCCATGAGGCCTAAGTAATGGAATGGGTTAGTGCAATAATGCCTTAAAGATCATATGAAACTATCTTTTTAAAAGTGCAATCCTACAGCAATGTTCTTTTGTAGCTTGGTCAAGGGTCTAAAATCACTTTAACTGAAACCTCATCAAGTACTTTTATTATTTAAAAAATGCAGCTATACGTTTAGGATAAGTGGCGGTATTAAAATATTTTTGTTATAAATTTATGAAGGCTGACATGCTAGAAGGACTAACATTTTAATTGTAATTTGAATACTGCAATAAATTGTGATTGCGCTCTTTTCCTACCAGGCTTATGCATGAGTCTTGTTAACTGTTAGTGTGCCAGCATTGTAGTTGCAGCTTAAAGATGTCTTAACCTTTGAATGGTGCAATATGGGTGGGAGGGGGTTAATCCCTCACAGCTGTGTCTGTCTCTTGCTTGCACAGGGAGAGAGAATGCTCCAGATCAGAGAAGCACTGAAGATTTTAGCAGAGAGAGTATTAATATTGGAGACAATGATTGGAATACATGGTGAGTATTTGGGTAATGTTTGAGAAGAAGCGAGAGGCAGTCATACAGTACTTCAAAATGGAGAGATCAAAGATCTGATGGTAGGAGGCAAATAAGGCAGACAACAGGAGCACAGGGTTTTGTGGAATAGTGCGAGTGGGTAGGAATGAAGCAATAATTTTAGATAAAGGAGAAATAATGAAAAAATGGGTCATGTAGGTGTGCATTTTGTTTATTTTCCACTTAAAAAAATGGGATGTCTACACGATAGCGTGATCTCCTGGCCACATAGTGTCTGGGCAGATAGTAGGTAGTCTCTGGACAGCCAATCCCCCCAGCCTTACATTAAGGTAGTAGGTGGTCTTTAATAACATATTATGTGAATGCGGATATATTAAAATAGGCAAGATGATTGATTGAGCTAGAGAAAGACATGATATTGAAAGGATTTTCATTTTGATCTGGGCTTTTAACTCTTGGAAAAGACTGTAGAAGCGTCCGTATTCTCAGCCATTCTAAATCAAAAGTCTACTGTAACTATAAATTTGGCTAATTGGTAAAGCTACAAGGTATACTTGTACTGGTTGCAGTTCATATAACAGGAGATGTTTACTGCTGCCATTATTAGAAGCAGTGCATTGTAGCAGTAGATTCCTTTGTACTTCATCCTGTGATGTAAAGGTTGATATGTGAAATCACAGATTACACTCATTCTTCAGAGTACCTAGATGTCTGAAAGTGAAATCTGTCACATAATTATCTCAATCATTGGATTAATGGTGTTATTTTATGATATTTTCTGCTTCAAAGTGTGTTTTAAAAACTGCATACATCTGGAATAACTGAACGCGCCTGTGATGCCCTCTGGCTGGAAGTGACATCAGACTCCAGCCACTGTTTAACTATGCTGGAATGTACGCTTCATACTTCTGAATCTGTAAAAAGCCTGTGTTCCCGCATGGAGGAAGCGCAGGCTGAGCAAAGTACTACTTCCCATCTGTGAGGGTCGAACAGACGAGGGTTTCCAGTTTAGTGACCACATCTGCCATTTTTCCCATGAAACTAAACATTTTGCATGTCGCTAACCAACATGTGTGTTGCCCTGACTACTGTCTGGTATTTTGTGGGATGCTCCAACACGCAGAAGGGATTTCGGTCTTAAATTTTGTATCTAACATACTGCACGGTAGTCATCACCCTGCCCTCATAAAACCCAGCGCAACCAAAGTTGGGTAAAATTATTACAGCATGCAAAAGATACAAAACATATGTATGTATATATATACCTGAACTATGAGAGAAGGTGGTTAAACTTGGTAGTAGAAGCATTATTAAACACTCATCTACAGACACCAGACAAGCCAGAAGGCTTGTTTTTCCATCAGAAATCTCATGGTGCTGCCGCAAACACAAGGGATTCTGTGTAGGCTCATGCAAATAAGGTTAACAATTATCACCTTTTGCCTCTATATCCACTTTATACATCTCTTGAAATTAATAGCCAGCTGTACAATAGGAGCAATAGCCAGATCAGCACTCATGGACAGCTGTTTCGTCCTTAATGGGACTCGTCAGCCTGAGGTTGGGATACTGGCTTAATACTTGAGGCTATGGGGTAGCACAAGAAATACCATTACATGAGTTATGGTGGGTAAAGGTGATGGAAAACCCTTCCACTTACAATTAAGGGGGTAGTAGAAGCATTATTAAACACTCATCTACAGACACAGATGATGTGGTGGTTAAACTTGTCAGAGAAGTCGGCAAGATTTATGATAAGCTATGGAATCTATGTGCTAATTAGGCTCGGTTGTTCTTGAAATGCCACCAAGTTAAGAAAAACTTTGACATTTGGTCTGAGCTACAATGAAAGCTGTGATACTTGATAAATAGGATGTCGAATTTAAGGGCTCGGTAGTTGTTTTGCGAATTTGTGATACACTAAGCTCTTTTTCTTTGTTGCAGTGCCCTCTGGTGGAATAAGTGCACACTTCCGCACAATTCTGTGGGTCATAATTAAAGCAAACAATTATGGAGTAGAGTGCTATTTAAGATGAAACATTACAGGTTTCTCTGGTGTTTTTACATATTTAGTACTTTACCTAAGAATTAATTTATCGTAATTCTTGATGATGGGGGTGTTCTCTGAAGGATCTCTAATTTATTTAAAATGCACCTTGGTCTGACATTGTAACAGTATTGTAATTCCCCTAATTGTTTGGTCTGTTTATTTGCTGTTTTCTCTTTGGCTTTTTTTCCGATCATTTCTTATCCCCTTCTGGTCTTCATTGATCCAGTTGTCTATCCATGTGTTCTTTGTTTTTGTACACTTGTCACTCCAGATTTCCCATCACACACCTTTCCTGCCATTTAAATATCATGTTCATTCCTCTTCATTTCACTGTCTTCACCCATCCTTCACACGAGTCCATGTGCTTCATTGTCCCACTGTGCTATTTTCGGTCTGACAGGTGGTCAGCTTAGCCTCCTTTCTCCAGCTTCAAGAACAGCTGGAACTGCTGGTTAGAAGGGTCACTCTGCTTGAGTACATTATGTGGCCAGGTAACAATAGCCTTGCACTGCTTGTACTGTCAGTAAGCTTCCCACCCCTGCATTTCTCCAATGGTCCCGCAACCGCTCTCAGTACTCACAGGGCTGTGAAGGTACCATGTTCCCAACTGCTGAAAGTAACCTCGTATACCATTTTTTATGTTGTTGTGCAAACTATATTTCATGAGAATTTAGTAGCTACTGATCATCATATGAGTGATTACAATTGTTTATTCCTAGGATACAGTTAATCTTATTTTAATATGCATTGTAAATGAAGAATGTGCTATCATTACAGCCCTTGTGATCATCCAACTAGAAGTTAGGCCAAAGTGCGCATGTTACCTCTGCGGTCCTGGTGCATGAAGCTGCAAATGTGCACGAGGCATGTTCTTGTAGAAAGAAATGCACGTCGTTTGTGTCTGTATCTGTGTTTAAAGAAGCTACATTGAGTGTTTCAATTGTCCCCCCTACCTGTTACCTGCTATGAGGTCTCACCATACTTCAAATTACTATTACAAATCCAGCTAAGACAGTCTGATGCTAGTGAACACGGACAGCAATACCATCATGCATGTTTAGACTAGATTGTTATGATGTGATGCTTCAGTATGGAAACTTTAAGCTGTCCCCTTGAGTACGTTGGGTTAAAAGACAATTTTGTGCTATAGAGGCATCATGGTGATGAGACCTTTGATAAATTATGGGCTGGAAAAAGAAAAACGGACTATAGTTTGATTTTTAACATTGAGAATAGCCTTTGCCTGTTCTTTATATGGTTACTTAGTATTCTGGAGGCTCTGGTGTGTACACTGTTGCTATCTAAATGGAAGCTTCGTATAATATCTTACAATGAAGTTTTAGAGAGTCGTGATATAGTGTTTCGCATCTCGGAAACTTCACTATGTCTCAGACCAATTCACTTAAAGCAGCTCAGAAACTGTGGTTGTGTTTAAAAAAAAAATAGGGAAAAAATGAGACTTGCTGCAATGCCATAATGTCCATTGGGAGAATAATGTTAGCCAGGCTGTAGGTTTTGTAGCATTATTACTAGAAATTAAATTTAAAGAGGAAAGAATTGAGCGGGTTTGTGAGCCAACGATTAAATGAGATAGGAAGATATATTGGATATTACCGGTATCCATTATTTGTGGTTATTGATGTCAGTGAGGAAGAGGTTCATGTGCTTTATGTAGGATATCTGGGAGTGAAGTCGGTGTTAGCACTGTGGCTTCTTTTTTGCCAAAGTCTGGACTTTATAAAAGTGGTCTTTTTAACTTTTGCTGATTTATCTTTTAATTTGTTTTATACAGATATTACTAGTTTCTTACATCACTATGATTAGTACTGTGGTTAGTCTCTTAAGGTGTTAGGCTCTAGAACGTTGATTGAGGTAAAACAGGAGAGGGTAGTTTGTCATTGTGGAGGTGTTTGGGGTAGAGGTTGAGGTGGTCCAATTACCGTAAGTAGTGCAGTAACAGAGTAGGTATTTAGGGTCCATGTCATTTCTTTTAATATTTTTACCCCCATTTCTCTTTCAGAAACAGATGCTGGCTCAGGGAGAGAACCTTCCCCAACAGGCACTACTGGCTTCTATAGGGGCAGGCGCAACGGGCCCTCACCATACAGAATTTTATCAACACAACATAATGAGGACGAGGAGGATGAGACTTACTGATGGTTCCAGACATACTGCTTTTATCCAAACAACCTTGGATATATCCCTAACCCACCTTCACATCTTAGTGCCTTTTTACCCTAACATCCAAGATGCAACAACTGGAAGGTGGTTTCTTGGAATAGATTAATACTTATGCAGCAACATTTCCATGAAACATATTACAAGACTGCTCTTGCAGAAAAGTGGGTTATACATTGTTTTATATTATTAATGTAGCCTGTTTCCTTTTAGCACTGAGATAAAACACAATTTGCATATTCCATTCCTACATTCAGTGAAGGCAATGCTAATACGTATTATAGTACAGTGCTGCCATATTACATTCCACTCAACAAGACCATATTTATTTTTAGTGGGCATCCATACAGTACTTGTTGGCCCCATACTTTTAATGGCTCCTTTCTGTAAGAAGACACATTGGCCTTTGTGTTAGCACTTAAAATGGCAGCAAGAGTTGCCAGCACAAGGGGGTGCTGCTATGGGAATGCCACAACATGATAATGATAGATCGGTTGTCATGGTTATTATAAGAAGATACGTACTTTGTTATATGTTCTTTACACATTTTATTATTTTAATCCTCCATGGAAGGGGAGCACATTGTATAAATAAAATGATTTTTTAAATTGAAATCCAGGTTGTTTTGTTATGTTTCATAGGTGGAAACTGTGTATATCAAGCCAGCCCTGATAGTGACTTTGGTGGATTTGGAGGCAAAATGTTAGTCCACCAACATTGTGATAGCAAAGATATCTATTGACTCTTTTGGCATATTTTCTTGGATATGAAGATATGATAACACAGTGAGGCTATGTAAAGTGTTTGCACATATTTTCTTGGTTATAGTACTCCTTATCTTTCACTGGTCACATTAATGTCTTCACCAACCTGTCCCTCCACAAGTAGGGACACTGCTCTGTCCACCTTCCCAGTAGCTGCCAATGCTACCACCGCAGGTCCTGTAGGGAATCCCATTTGTTCAAGCTGCTGGAGCCTGGAATCATAAGAAAGGAAATGAGGGTAGGGGTTGTTAAATGTGATTAGAAATTAAGCTGGTACGAGTGAGAGATACAGATTTGCCTCCAACAAGATAGCTGCTGCTCTTTCCCTCTTCTTGTCACACAATGCTTGCCGTCCCTTGAATGAAGGGGTATTTCTGCCGCCCTTTCCCACTGCACAGGCAGACTCAGAGTAAGTCATAGGTTGATGGTGTGCATGTACTGTGAGTGTGTGCCTGTGAGTGCAAGGGACAGCAATGCCTCTTCCCTCTACAGACTATCCACCTATAACCAACTCAGTATGAGAAGGTTGTGCTAGGCTGTTCAGATTTTTTTACATCGGGTTAATGTAATTTCTGGAAACTGCTAACAACTTTATCTAGGTGCGCAAATGAAGGGGTGTACTATTATTTTTATATGTGAGCTCCTATGTGGCCTTCTCCAAATACAGTTTTCTGGAGATGCCACTGAAACAGAAGACACACGTAAATAGTACAGGCAACTCTCAAGCTACTAGTGGCTGGAGAATGGAGACGGCAACTGTATATATTCTAGCACCTAAATGTAAGAATAAATATCAGCATCTCAGTGTTCTCTATTTCAAAGGCCTTTGAAAGTTAGCAATGTAAAATGTCAGGCCGTCTAGGTGTAAAACATTTACTGAAACATGGCTAAATAGACAGCACCACTCCATATGGCAAATGTCATGTGTTTCTATCAAAGTGTAATTGCCTATAACTTGCCATTTGTTTCGTATACCTAGATGTTAAAACACTGCCCAAACAGATTATGACAAAGTACAGAAAGATGGATAAACAGTAGTGGATAAAACATCAGTGTCCCAAATGTTATGAAAGAGGAGAGTTCTTTCACGGATAATCCATAACTCGGAACTGTCCCGGTTTGACCCAGACTCAAAGCCCTGCTTGTCTGGGTCAATTTTTTTTCTCCCAACAGGAGAGGGGCATGCTGCCATATTGTGCCTACTACTTGCCCAATTCAATCCCATTAAAGCAATACTTCTTAATACAACGTATATTTGATATATATACTGATATGACTTCACAAAAGAAGAGATGATGTAGAGCAACAATAGTACTAAACAATGTTTCAGTTCCTTCACTGGAGATCTTGATAAGAGTCCCCAAGAGGTAATGAAAGATCAAGTTTCTTTTATGTAACCAAACATGTAACATTAAAATTGTCACTATGAAGACATTTCTGATGTGCCCCCTTTCCTCCTTCATATGTTTCATTTGGCTAGGGGAAGCACCCAGGTTATGTCTGTATTAATTTATATGACCAAAATCATTTGGCACCTGACCAACACATCTATAAGATCTTGTTGGACATCCCATTCCAAAACCATGGGCATTAAGATGGAGATACCACCACATATGTCAAAAGCTTGGATTGATGAGACAGATTTCTACATCCAAGAAGATGGATATTAATGAAAAGGAAAATGTTGCAGAGAATAAGGAAAATGCACGAGATAGCGAACATCAACCTGTAACCTATTATGAAGTTATGTTTACTGGAGCAAATAACCCAGAGCTTGCTACTCAAAGAGATGCCTACAACGTGGAAAAAAGTAAATTAGAGGAATTAGAGTTGAAGATTATTGAAACTAATTATAGATCAAGACCCAATGATGTGAGGTTTATATTTATTCCAGAGGAAATATAACAAATTAATTTGGGGGCTGGGGGTCCTCAGAGATTACCTTAAAGAAATAGTTACTGATTTTATAACTAATTTTTTTTTAGAAAGCTCACAGGGCTACAAAATCCAAAACTCTCCCTGAAAAAGTCATTCATAAATTATGAGATATTCTTAAAGCATTCAGAGAATCAAGTATTAAGGAAGAAAAATATTTGACTAGGACAAAGAGAAAGTCCCTTTTCTGGTCACTAACTTCCTGAGGAAACATCAGAAACAAATGGGGACCTCATACGAGGCTCATTGTCATGAAGATAAAATAGAGCTTCTTGATTCAATGATTGACTCAAATGACTGGCTTGATTTAATAAGGTTTAGAATAAAGGCCTAATTGAAAGGGAAAAGTCGCTTTGTAATGACACAATGCGGATGACTGATGATTTTGATTCATGCTAGAGAAATTTGATTTAAAGCACTGTACCTTGAGTATTCATTTATAGGTATTTATAGAATATGTTCACATGGAAGATATTTTTTTTCTCCTGCACATAATCGTAGGCCTCTACAATAATACAAGCGGATGATCCATATGATTTTGGTGTAAGCTTAGTCAATTTGGAGCAAAGTATTACATTTTGGCGAAGTAATTTATAGATATTGATTTATAGACTATGTTCACAGAAAAGACACTTTTTAAAACAAGCATGCAATTTATGTGTATTTGTATTCTTTAACGCTCTGTATTGTGTATAACAGTCTATGGGGATTGGTGTATGAAAAATAGGGACATTGAGTTCACTAGGAAGCTGTGGCATTTTTTTTATTATTATTATATCCTCAGGGAAGATCATTTTTTTTTTTCTAAAGAACCATATTTTTCTGTATCTGTAATCTTTAAAGCACTGTTATGCTCATAATAATTTATGGGATTGTGTTATTATTTTTTTCAGCACTTTTTTAGGTCTCTGCAATAAAATAAGTAAATGACCCATGTGATCTTATACACACATTTATAGTTACTGATTTATAGAACGTTTGAGGCACTGTATGGCACATTTTCTTCTAACGCATTATACCTTTGCCTATCTGTATTGCTTAAGGCACTGTTTTCACAGAGCCGTAGCTGCTTCTTTTGCCCCCAAAGCAAGAACAAAATGCCCCTCCGCCACTATATTTTCAGAGGTTTTTTTTTTAGGAAACTAGATAAATAAATAACAGGGAAAATGATGATACACTACATGGACAAAAGTATTGGGACACCTGATCATTACACCATCAGGGACTTTTATTATAACATTGCATTCTATATACATAGACATTAATATGTAGTTGGTCCCTCCTTTGCAGCTATAACAGCTTCCACTCTTCTGGGAAGGCTTTCAGCAAACCGAGACATTTTGGACAATTCTATGCTTCCAACAGCATTACTCTGCCCTAGTACACAAACAAGGTCCATAAACACACAGTTGGATTCGTTTGGTGTGGAAGAACTTGACTGGTCGCACAGAGCCCTGACCTCTACCCCATCGAACACCTTTGGGATGAAACAGAGCGGAAGATTCCGGCCAGGCTTCTTGTGCCAACATTAGTGCCTGACCTCACAAATGCTCTACTGGATGAATGGGCAAAAAAAAACCACATAAACACTCCAAAATCTTGTGGAAAGCCTTCCCGGAATAGTGGAAACTGTTATAGCTGCAAAGGGGGGACCAACTACATATTAATGTCTATGTATTAAAAATGTGATGTCATAAAAGTCCCCATTGGTTTAATGGTCAGGCATCCCAATACTTTTTCTCCATATAGTGTATTAGAACTGCAGAGAATTAGAAAAAAAATTATAGTAAAGCAAATGCATTCACATTTTGTGGTTTTCAGGGCCCTAACACGTGCTTTTGATGAGCTTCATGGTACACAAGGGACAAAGGGGCAGTAATGTAACCACTCTAGAGGTTGTATACTATAATCCCCATTATGCACGTGCTGGTGTCATAGCATAACCCTCATTAACATATAGTTAGCTGGACATGGATATGATATGGTGCAGCTCATAGTGAGCATAAGCACATAGTGAACCAGCATAAATCCCATTAGTATATATTGAGCCAGACACTGATGGTTGTACTGTATAACTCCCATCATGATATATTAAGCCAGATACTGATGATGGTACTGACCCTGACATTGGTACACCACAACTCCCATCACTAGATACTGAGCCAGGCACTGATGGTGGTAAACCATAGCTCCCATCACTATACATTGAGCCACATATTGATGGTGCTACAGCAGAACTCCCATCATTATATAGTGATCCACAGACGCTGCATGACTCATATCATAATACAGTATGCCAGACAGTGGTGCAGCATAACTCCCATGTACTGAGTCTGATATTGATGGTGGTACGCCTCTTCCCTGTTTCTCCAATTTGGAAAGAGAGAGATGTGCAGAGGCTCTGCCTTTTTGAGTACTTGCTCTCTGCGCCGCATTACAACTATGCCCGAGGCTCTTCCTACAGCTTTCCTGTTTTCCACGTAATAGTTTATTGTGGTATAGAAAAATTCACATAAGTCTTTAGGTCTTTGCAATCATAAATAATGAGTGCTCCAAAGCATTAGAGCTTTGTTGTAAGTTACCTTTTTTTTTGTAAACACATATACCGGTATATGTGGTGTAAGATTCCACAATAATACAAAGATTAGAACTACGGTACCTTTTACAATACAATCAATACAATCTTATGTTTCTTACCAATTCCAATTTAGTCACATTTTCTATATATTTTTTTGCCTATACCCCCTCATTTATTGTTAGCACTTGCTCACCTGAGTGCTGAAACACTAGACTTGTGTAGAGTTGGTTCCTTTATTCTTTCTTGTTGCTTATATTCCCTCAGAGATGCTTGGATCCCAGCCTTTAGCATTTCATTTTCAAGTGCCTCTGGATCTCCAAATGAAATGGAAGCAGGAGACTCCGTGAATCTGGCAAGGAGGGCATCTGGGATAAACACTTCTGCCAACTGCTCATCCGTAAGGCGGGCAGATTGGGGCACATCTCTAAAAGACAAGAGTCTGAGAGAAACACATATTTAACAAGCATTTTCTATTACTATCTTCCAAACACTTTGAATAAACAGTTGTTTGCAGAGGAATCCCCCCTTAATCAGCAATGTCACAAGTTTTGAAACACAAAGTTACATTAAACTGTCACAGACAGGACCTTCAGTTTGAGTGTGGTTCTGAAGCACCCAACCTACATAATTACTGTTCCTTGGAAGCCCGAGTCTAATTTGTAAGTGTCATGAAGGTTGCAGCAATTTATGAACAGGATGTGAATACTCTTGTGAATCATTGAATTAGATTGGAAATGCTATTTACATGGTGATCATGAGCTTCATGGTACATAAGGGACTCTAGAGGTTGTGTACTATAATCCCCATTATGCACGTGCAGGTGTCATAGCATAAACCTCATTAACGTATAGTTAGCCTGACATGGATATGATACAGTGCAGCTCATTGTGAGCATAAGCACATAATGAACCCAATATATGTTACACAGCATAAATCCCATTAGTATATATTGAGGCAGACACTGATGGTCCCATCATGATATATTAAGCCAGATACTGATGATGATTCAGCATAACTCCCATCCTTATATGTGGCACAGTATAATTCCCATCAAATATACTGACCCTGACATTGGTACACCACTACTCCCATCACTATATACTGAACGAGGCACTGATGGTGGTAAACCATAGCTCCCATCACTATATATTGAGCCACATATTGATGGTGCTACAGCAGTTCTCGAAGGTGAGTTTAATAATACACACCTCTCTTCTGCTCTCTCTTCATCTCTATCAGGGTTCACCGACCCTTTATTCCTCGAAGGTATGAAACGTGCTAGGGGCAATAATGCAAGACTTTGAAATATGTGGATTCTGTCCAGTGTCACTCTCCATGACTCTGACTTCTGAAGACATGAGAGTGATGCTGAGCGGACTGTAAGAAAATGTAAGGAAAACACTGACCGTGCAAAAAAGAGTAATCCACTACCCAAATACACACTTTAACTTAAAGCACTGTGCTGGACTTTTTTTTCTATCCCTGCTACTGCTAAATTTCTGACCATTACCGCCCGCTCCCGCAGTGTGTGTGTGCGCTTGCTGGACTAAATAATACAACGTAACTCGGGGGATATTACAGAAAATTGTAGTTATATACAAAACCTCAATTAATATTTATACATAGGATACACTACATTTCATAGCATGATTTTGTACTTCTTCATTCACATTTACACTTCACTTCTTTTTGAAATAGGATACACACCAGACCAGCAATGACCCCACACACATGGAGAAGCAGGGAAGATTGTGGGCATAGGATAAATATAGTAACCAAGGCGCACCAGGGTAGTAACATCATCATCCTTCTGCCCAGTCGTCGTTGCAGTGTTGGGCGTTGTGCAGTCAGTATAGCCAACTGGGAGCCCATGTAGCCCGAGGCAGGGGCAATAGAAGAAGGCAAGAGCCAGGAAAATAGGAGATAGAGGGTAGCACAGCCCACAGTGTACAGGCAAGAAAGTTGTAAGTAATACAGGGTGCCCAGATGTTCCTCCAGTTCTCCACAAATAATGAGGAGAAGCAGGGAGATGAGCAAGAGAATGATATCAGGTGCACACAACACATAGGTGAGCAGACGATGGCCTATTGTAAGAAAAATAAACACTTTAATAGCAGTATACAGTGTAGCATTAGAGTAAATACATTCCTAGTATGGAAAATGCTTTGTATGTGAAGATAAAACTTTTAGTAATATGTTTTTTGATGTGTTAACAAACAAAATAAATACAATTTATACAGAGATGGAAGGCACAATTCTATAATTGTAATAGTTTGCGGTAGCTCCACATCGTCTTCTTTCATAAGCTTAGTCTAATGACCAGTAACACTGTAGGAGATTCTGCTCTCTCTAGCAAAATGTGATCATATGGAGTAGACACATAGCATAGCTTAAACTGAATTAAAAAAAATAAGTTGTACACATTGGTCGTTAAAATTAAAGACATGATAATCTTCTGGGAATGGTTTATACAATAAAGGCTGTCCTTTAAATGCATATAGCTCATAGCCTTTGAATTTGGCCCCTTTGAAAATGTATAGGGGGGGCTGCGGCGATGTGTTTGGCCGAACGTCTGACCATGAAGGAGGTCACATGATGTGAGATCAGGTGACCCTAAAGTAGTATTTGTTGGCTGGCTGCCAACAATTCTTGGTATTAACAATGTCACCTGTACAGTAAATTGCCCTTAAATGAATTAAAAATAAAGGATGTTATGCAGCTGTATGCAACTCACCATCCCAAACCTCCCTTAGGGTTTCTAGGTGTAATCCCAGTTGTTTGCAGTTTGACAGCAGTCCTCCACATGTCATCACAATCAGCAAAAAGCAGCTGCCTAAAGGAGGCACTCGTGCCAGCAGCAATCCTTTCAGCATCTCCATAGATGGGACATGAGACCAATGTGAAGAAGACAAAATAGCCCTTTATAGAGAAATGATCTTTTCGTCACTACAAAATGTGAATACAGTAACGTCATATCAATTTAACAAGTTTGCATACATTATGGAGGGCCAGCCTCAGTGAACATTTCCTGCAAGAAGGGCTTGCCAATTAAAGCAACGTGTGGGAAATCTCTCCACATTAACTATGAGTTATTCTTGCAGAAGACACTCCGGCCGGCCGATAATTCATAAGTAAAATCGGTACGTTGAAATGTTTAACTCACCTGGCATCTCCAGGTTTATTGGATACACCTTACAATCTTTGTTTAACAATTCAATTATAGTAACTGTAACAACATATAACAATATCAGCATATTAACCGTATACGAAACGCCTCTAGAGGGCACTTAGTGCTTATTTTTCAGGCACCGGTATAACAAACTGTTTGCTTTAAGCAATCCAGTTTCCCAGGCATGAACTACATCTCTCCCAAATTGCTAATCATTTGATGTGGTTATTTTGGAAAAATTTTTCCGGTGATTTATGTCAGTATACTCAGTTTAATTTGTGAACAGTCTGCATTTTAAGGATTTATAGATTATCCAAGCATGCTGGGTCGAGGGTTGTATACTTCTTGGAATATGTGGGTTTTAATCCCTTAAAGACAATAGGGGGTTTTTACTCGTAGTATATTGTGGGACAATGGCTCTTTTTTGGTTTTGTATCTGTTAGAGCCCTTCATAGCACTGACATGTCAGGTGGATCTCAGGCTGGTCATTGCTCTACCTCCTATATCCCTAGTTTAGAAGTCTTTACACGTATCTAAAGAAATTCCATGCACTGCAGGAAACAATTTAGTTAAAATACTGTATAGCAGGGACAATTGAACCCTTTCAATACCAAATGGTGGTGAATCTCTACACATAAAAAGGCTTGTCACCGTGGGAATTGTTGAGGGTGCTGGGCAGGTATTAAATTGATGGTCCAGGGTGGAGGGGGAGCATTAGATGTTTGCTTTATGCCCGCCTAGCATGGTTGGCAAATGCCACAATGATCTGCCATTAAAATGAGAAAGAGAGTTTGGGGTGATGCAATATCGTTCGAGAGCAAGAATAAGAAAGGGTTTGTACCAAAAGTTATGGTGTGTGTGCTGCGGTAAAGTTTAAGATGTAAGTGTAGTTCAGCAATCGAGTGAGATGTGATAAAAAAGGAAGATGAAAAAGAAAAAGGGTTCACATAAACCTTTTTATAGCTATAATGCGTACATTTGTAGAGACTATTGTAAATGAAAGTCTTACATTTTTACTAAATATGCAATACTGATAAATTATAAATAATGATGCGCAATATTTAGGTAGCGCATAGGAAGGGTTAACCCCTTTGCATGTACAGGTAAGTTCATAGCAGATGAAGCAATTTCCCTTAGCATGTCCCCGTCACTACACAGGACATCATGCCTGGACTCTCTCATCACTATCATCCTGCAAACAGATCAGGTATAACGCTGTTATAATATGACTGCCCAGACATTTCCTTCTGGTAGGCGTCATTGCTGACTACCGCCAGAACGACTCTAGGAGGACAGAACAGGGTCTGTCTTTATCCTGCTGGGATCTCAGATTGCTCCCCCTGCTGGCTGAGCACACACATTGTGATCAGCAATGCAACACTATGGAGCATAGGAGATCAGAGGGAAGAGAGCGAGAAACAACATTTCTCGAACTTGCAAGAAATAGGGGAAAAGGATATATTTTTTAATGACAAATTTACTATGGGTTATTTGCTTAACATAAAGTACTAGAGAATACAAATAAAATTTGAATGAGACAATTAATAAACATGTGGTTCATATGCTTCCATTTACAAATCCACACAAAGTATTATCTTAGATGTACGCGGTTTTCCCATATTGCTGACAATATTCCTTGATAAGTGAATAAACCCACCTTTAGTAAATATGTGCTTTTGGGCAGCAACAGATAATAAGGGTGTGTAGCTATAAATGGTATATGGCTAGTTTGCAAGTTGCAATTGCAAGTTTGGCCAGAATGTGTTGCTTTTAATTATAACTTTCAATAGTTGTTTACTTTTTTTTTGCAGAAAGAAGCTACATCACAGAATCCTATCCAACTAAGTAGTAGTAGCTGCACATTGTACATTTCAAAAGCTTAGTATTAGAATAAAAAATGAAGGGAGGTAAACTCACTGAGAATGTATCTTATTTATTCTTTCCGAGACCCACTAGAATTATTACCTACCTGATCTTTGGTAAAAAAATAAAATAGACAGTTATGCCAATAAGGATATGTCTAAGACATGAGCACAAGGTACATCACTTATCGATTCTTCATCCATATTTAGATGGGGGGGGTCACTTATTCCCTTATGTCTGCTCTTAGTAACAATGTTAGATCTAATTCCCTTGCATATTGCAGAGCAAGGAATATCAGAAGCCATTGGAAATAAGCTTTCAATTAGTTTATGACAGCGACTTCCTTGAAGGTGCATAAGTTGAGAAAATTGACTAATTGAAACAATATTTTAATGAGAGCAACATACTATTATAAGTAAACATATATACGTGTAAGCAAGACTATTAGGAACAGGTATAGAGAGAGAATATTTCATATATTTCAACATTCTGGTGTTTTCATCCATCCCGTGTATTGCCTTGAACCCCATGTTGCAGAACCTGACAGGCACAATCCATCATGTAAACCGGTATTGGAGGCTGCAATGCTGCAAACGGTATCTACTGCTTAGAAGAATTCATGGGAATTAAGTGGAATCTTAGTGCTATGTCTAATGTGTCGTTTTACGTAGAGGCATTAGTTACAGAAAGAGGGAGGTGGTTATGCCATTTACAGATCTCTGCTCAGACCTCGTCTAGAATAAGAGAGGAGAAATATTTGAAGAGGATTTAACAAAGTATGGAATGGAAGTTTATTTCAAAGGAGGAAAATGTTAGAACAAGAGATCATAGTCTAAAACTAGAGGGTCAGGGGCTTACATGTAATGCATGGAAGTTGATTTACACAACATGCCTACCACTTTGAAGATGGAAAATTTTTGTATTGTGAAACAAACAAGAAATAAGAAAAAAAAGAAAACTTGAGCGTGCATAACTATTCACCCCTCCAAAGTCAATACTTTGTAGAGCCACTTTTTGCAGCAAATTACAGCTGCAAGCCTCTTGGGGTACATCTCTATAGGTTTGGCACCACAGATATATACCACAGAGTCATACCACAGATTTTTATTTGGTTTGATGTCTGGGGTTTGACAAGGCCATTCCAACATTTAAATGTTTCCCCTTAACCCACTTGAGTGTTGCTTGAGCATTACGCTTAGGGTCATTGTCCTACTTGAAGGTGAACCTCCATCCTAGTCTCAAATCTCTGAAAGACTGAAACAGGTTTCCCTCAAAAATTTCCCCGTACTTAGTGCATCTATCCCAGTCCCTGCTGATGAAGAACATCCCCACAGCATGATGCTACCACCACCATGCTTCACTGTAGGGATGATGTTCTCAGGGTGATGAGAAATTTTGGCTTTGAGCCAGACATAGCATTTACCTTGATGGTCTAAAAGCTCAGTTTTAGTCTTACTTGACAAAAGTAACATTTATGTGTTTGGGGAGTCTCCCACATGCCTTTTGACAAACATGTTTGGTTATTTTTTTTTGTTTAAGCAATGGTTTCTTTGGGCCACGGGCGTAGGAACCGGGGGGGACGGGGGGGACAGATCCCCCCCAGGAAATCATGCGGGGGGGACCGATAATAGGGCAATCCCCCCCAGGGTTTTAAGTGCCCTCGGTGCACAGCTGCCCGATCAGCAGCTGCAGCGTGCAGGACTGGTTGGGGCTGAGCGCCGGGCGATGGGATATGACGTTTATATCCCAGCCCCGGCGCTCAGCATAAACAGCTCTGCGCAGCTGCACTGCACAGAGAGTCAGCGGCAAACCACCAGAAGGGGAGGAGGAAGAGAAAGCAGAAAGCAGAAAAGAAGAAGAAGAGAAAGGTAAGAGATGTGCAAAACGAGG
>VKOC01007929.1:0-24456 GCA_009364415.1 Spea multiplicata | reverse complement strand
AGCGTGCCGTTCATACTCACCTTTTTATGGTGGGAGTTGTAATCTAACAAACATCTGTAATATCGTTAGGCGTTTTTTTAATTAACCTTCATTTAATCACCCCCTTGATGGCATGCAGTTGGTGACTGCATGGTGAATGAACCCACCCCCCCAGCAATACAGGATTTGTGCGGCTACACTAAATGAGAGAGAAGAAATGCAGGAAAATGCTAAAACAGCCATTGTCAGGATAATAAAATAGCGGAGTATACAGTGTTTATTTAATGAAAGTGAAAGTCAGAAAATGCGGCCGAGGCGACTGTTGTGTTTCAGCCGTTAACTCTTTCAGTTCTTCGCTGTGACGTAAAGAACTCGATGCAGCATTAGAGCCGCTTGGCATTGAGGGTTCAACACGTTCCTTCTTCTCTGTTCTCCAGGTCCTCGGCTTCGACGCCACAATATTTTTCGCCTTTGATTTCTACCTAATTCCTCAAGAAAGGAGAGCCCACAGGAGAGACGGAGGCGCAGAAATCAGACGGTACGTTGCAGTGCGATGCTCAGGGACGCTGCTTATAATATAACAAGAATACAACATGAATTAAAGAGGACTCCCCCACTTTGGTCTCAAAGACTGAAGTCCCAGTAATTATTGCAGTTGATTCCCAGAATTATTAAAGGGGCTAATGCATAGTCTAGTTCTCAAAGCCATAGCTACCTCCTTGTGCACCCAAGGCAAGAAAGAAAAATTGTGCCCCCAGCCATTGTTTTTACAGAGGTTGTTTTATTTACACTGTTCTTACCCACAACTGTCCATAAATACACACATACATGTTGCCTTTACACACAACTGCCCATACATACACTGCCATTACACACTCCTGCCCATAAACACTCCTGCCCATTAATACGCATATACACACATATACACAGACACCATTACACACACTGTCTATACACATACCAGCTTACAAACACTCGCATATATACACATACACTGCCTTTTACAAACACACTGTCCATACAACTTACAAACACACACATATACACAGCCATTACACCCCTTTCTCCCCTTCCATCATCTTATATCTTCCATCCTGTCATGGGAGCGCAAGGTCTGTCACTCCAGGCCTCTGCTTTAGTACTCCCTCATCACTATGCGCCAGTTAGTGATGCAGAGCATCGGGGTGACGTCATATCCCGTCGGACCGTAGTGGTTAGGGAGAACGGAAACCGAGGTCTAAATTGACAGACCTCACGCTCCCTAATGTTGGGCCAGTTGGAGGGGGATTGTGATCTCCCCAACCAGCTCTGCTCATCGGGCACCTCCACCCCAGACCAGCACGGGTGGTGCCTGGGTGCGCGCTGACCATGGGGGCGCCTGATGAGAATGGCTGGTTGGGGATCGCACCCAATCGTGCAGCTGCCTCGGCAGTCCCATGAAGACCGGCCCTGGGGAGGCGGTCCTTTCCGTGATCTCGCCAACCAGTCCTGGAGGCTGCAGCTGTTGATTGGAAGGCTGTGCGCCCCCTCGCAGCTGTGCCCGGAGTGAGTGCCTCACTCGCTTCACCCTTCCAACGGCCTTGCTAGAACTTTGTAATGTGCATCCGTGCAGTGCAATGATCCTATCTTCATCAGGGCTGTTTGCTTTCGCTGACATCCCCCCCACCATGCACAGTTCTGGAACTGATGAGCTTTAATTATTCTGCAGAATCCCCCCAATGCATTCACACTGGGAACAAAGTGCAGTATGTGGTATATTATGGGAGAGACAGCTGATATGTGCGATGCGCTGAACAGTCAGGCAGACAAACGGTTAAAGAGGACACTCCAGCCATCAAATGCACCTTAATGTGACACGTCATGTACTTACTGCCAGCGAGCTGCAGCTTCTCCCTAAGGTAAATAGAATAAGGCTCAGATGTAAAGAATGCATATGAAAGTACAAACATGTCTCACAATACACTTTTTTCCCCTCGTAGATGAAGAATTTGATTCAGACTCGGATTAAACGTGAACTTTACTGCACCTTTACCGCAACTATCGGGAGGGAGCTTTGGGTCGTTCCAAGCGATTGAACTTCATCTCAGGCTGAAGAAAACCGGATTCCGCTGCAGTAGTTGGATGTGGAAGATACTGAAATTCTCGCGGGTCCCCACGCTGGCCGTGACTGCGACGTCCCACACACTGCAGCGGTAACCTGGGGATGGGACCAAATATTTCACCGTCACAATATTCTGGAATTACTGCCTTAATAGTATTTTTGTCTTTAAAGCCATAATGTGCAAAGTCTGGGTCAGTGACCTGCTAGACAGAGGGGGGGGGGTCATTTTTCCCAGGATAACTAAATCCGCGATGTCTGTTGGCCGTACGGGGTTTATTCCCTATGCAGAACCTACTAGGTGATCTGGCTATAGAAACCCTGAGCCGGGTATTATGTAAAGTTGGCGACGTGTTTTAAGTGACCTGCGTAAGGAAGCTCTGACTTCATGATGCAGAATAAATGCAGCTCCTCCAAACGCTCAGCACCGCTAGAAACGTGAGATCTTTTCTCATACCCGATAGTTACGGCTCAGTGAATAAAAGCCGTTCTCTTCTGTCTACTATAAGATGAAGCATTTCAAGTCGCTGAGTTGACACCAAACGTAGCAAGTATGAGCCCCCCGCAGCACAGAGTGTTCCTTTTAAAAGATAATACGTGTTAAACATACACATGGCAGGAGTAGCACTTTATGGGGTTGAGGGTCTTCTTTACGCCCATTTCTGCTTGTCGATATATTATGCAGGATCCGCTCAGTAGGGTTGGCCCTGCACCATGGTTGGTTAAACTGGCAAGGCAGCATTCAGGAAAGCCATGTTAAATATGCATGATGCAGGGGAAGCTTGCCAGGGTTGGCCTTGGATCATGCATGTTAAACATGGCTTTCCTGAATGCCATCTTGTCAATTTTACTAACCATGGTGCAGGGCCAGCCCTTCTGAGATGCTCCCTGCATGAATCATAACCAGGAAACCGGCATTAAATATGCCTAATGCAGGGCTGGTTCAGTCATTCTTGTTGAGGCTAGCCTTGCATTACGCTTAGAAAATATTTTCATAAAATGCACGTGACTTCTTTCACTATGCTTGATGAAGGGTTAGCACTGGCATAGATGTAAAACACTGAACACATGGGTCCAGCCACTAAAGGGAGAGGTGATGAGAGCTGTGGTTTCAGCTTCTTCACTTAAGTATGAAGGTCTGGCCCTGTGTAGTGTATAATTAAGTCAGTGAGACTTATTTAGTATCCCTGCACATTGACTTATTTATTATACAGGGCTAGTGAATTAGGTTAAAAAAACACAAATGTCCCTTAATTGAATAAACAGTGTTTTATTAAACCTGCTTGAAATGTGCATGATACAGGGCCAACCTATATATTAAGCATAAATAGGTTTTCCAGGTACAGACATTACATAGGCATGATACAGGGCCAACCCTGGCAGGCTTCCCCTGTATCATGTCTATTTCAGTTGGGGCAAACATTTCAAGCTACTCACATTAAATAAAATCTGCGGGGCTTTTTTAGTCATCCCACCCCTCAGGCTGATCGGGGCTTCCACAGCACTCAGCCGAGCGTGAACTCCCAGCAATGCTTTAGGTACTGTAATAAAAAGCGCTGTGTATACCTGCGGCGGGCGACGCGGCGTCTTTAACTCTCACTGCTGGCGCTTTGTATTTCAGGGTTTTCTGCACAAATTATGAACTGTATTGTTGTCCCGTGTTGAGAAGTTTAACAAATTCTACCAACGGAACCATTTTCACTCCTTCTTTTGTATTGTGTTATTCTTGAAATGATTATCGTTGTACTTGGAATATTTTACATTAAAAACTACAAAAACCATAATGTATCCGTTTATTAAATACGATGCAGATCTTATCGGTGGGTTACAAGAGCTACAAACATACAGATTTCCACTGAGAAAAGTGACCTGATAGATCGTTAGTAGATTTAGCGTTTAAAAGGCTGTTTAGCGCCAAGTTCCTTTCCTGCCAAGGAGAAGAATGTAAAAGTAATTAGACCTTCATATAACACACAGAAGACGCTTACTCTCCAAACCTCCTTCTCCAGCCCAGACTGACGGAAAGTGTGTTTAATGACATAGGAAGGGCTTCCGGGGGGGAAGTTGGGCTCACGGTTCTGTAGAGCGATAAGAGGATCGGGGGGCCGGTAGTGAATTTGGGGTTTTCACTTTGATACTCGTAAGAACCGGCACCTTGGGTGGTGGGGAGGGAATCCCCCTATAAAAGGATATTTTTTCAGATCTTGGGATTATTTGCCACAGAGAATTATTCACTGAAAGGAGAGTTATGCTTCCATTTTTATGACTTCACTAATTATGGCAACTGACAAAAACTGTTGGGTTCCTCCATCAAGAAGTGAAAGCCAACTCTATAAGTACAGCCCCCCCCATTAGTGAATAGACCCCAATGGCTTCTTTATGCATTTCAAACCCAGTATGTTTTTCCCATGGAAAGGAGCAAACTGCATCTACATTGTCCTTTGGAGTAAAAACTCTCAAAATACTCAAGACAGATGAAGGAACTGCTTCCAAAGATGGCTGCCTGATCTGATTTCAAGGATGAAAGGTCATAGAACGAGCCGAGGTCAGAGAACCAGAAATCAGGAATAACGAAGAAACGGGCCAGGTTATCAACAGGAAATCAGACGCGCGTACTGAGGAATTGGCACTACCATCAGAAGGCAAAGTCCGAGGGTTTCCGAGGGTTTTAAAGAATATAATATATTCACCAATATAATGTAATATATTCCGAATCCAATATATTAAATAATTGTTACCTACCTGTGTAGAAGGTGGAGACCCCAGCTTCTAAACTCATAGCCACAGCCCCTGTGAAGACCTCCTGCCACCTCGTAGCTGCCTCGACCACTTATTTACTAATATATTTCCAATATAATATATTTCTATTTACTAATGTAATGTAATATATTTACCAAGATATTAAACATAATATATTCCCAATGTCATAATATATTCCTGCTTTATTTACAAAACTATATTTGAAAGGCTATTAAGGGATAATATTCAGGAATTCATTGTTATTAGCAAAAATCAGCATGGTTTGATGAAACATCTCTCTCTCTCCAGAAGTAATAGAAGTGTAGATCAGGGGGTCGCGGTGGATGGAATCTACTTGGATTTTGCCGACACGTTTTACTCGGTTCCACACAATAGGTTAGTTAAAATGATACCATTTATTGGCTGAGAGTACCTCTGTGTTTATCTAATGTCTTTGTTAATGTGTGAATTGTGCTTTTGTATATTAATAAGTCTGTTTTAGCTTCATTAATGCCTGAGGAAGGGACCTAACAACTTGGTCTCGAAAGCTTGCAATCAAACTCTGTTAGCCAATAAATGGTATCATTTTAACTATACTTTTCTCCTGTTTTCTCAACGGCCAACACGGCACAAAACCTTTTTATCAACACAATAGGCTAGAATTCAAACTGAAGGAAATTGGTCTAGATGCAAATTCTTGTTCTTGGGTAGAACATTGGCTTGGTTGTTATAAATGGTAAATTTTCAAGCTGGGCAAAAGTGGTAAGTGGTGTCCCTCAGGGTTCTGTTCTGGGATCAATTTTATTCAACATATTTATAAATGACCTTGCAATATGCGTTGAAAGTCATGTTTCTGTGTTTGCAAAAGATATATAAAATGTATATATATATATGATATGATAACTTAAGAGAGTGTAAGAGACAGTAGCAGGGTGTAAGAGAGTGTAACAGGATGTAAGAGATAGTAAGAGAGTGTAAGGGAGTGTAGCAGAGTGTAAGAGACAGTAACAGAGTTTGAGTGTAACAGTGTAAGAGAGTGTAAGATACAGTATCAGAATGTAAGATAGTGTAACAGAGTGTAAGAGACAGTAGCAGAGTGTAACAGAGTGTAACAGACAGAAACAGAGTGTAAGAGAGGGTTAGAGACAGTAGCAGAGTGTAAGAGACAGTGGTACTGTCTATTACACTCTGCTACTGTCTCTTACACTGTTATTGTCTCACAGCATATTATACTCTCTTACACTCTGCTGCTGTCTTACACTCTCTTACTGTCTCTTACACTCTGCTACTGTCTCTTACAGCATACTATACTCTCTTACACTTTGCTGCTGTCTTACACTATGTTACTGTCTCTAACACAGGTTTACGGTTTCTATGCGAGGAGATTCCCGAAGACGTTCACAGTATACTGAGATCATTCGGGACTATGTGATCCTAGAGGACGGTATATGCCATGTGACACTCTGTTACACTACACACTACTACACCCTGCTACTGTCTCTTACACTCTTTTACTGTCTTTAACACTCTGCTAGAGTGGACCTTACTGCAGAAAACAGCTTGTTCACCTCTTCCGCTGGAAAGAAAAGGGACTCTTCTGAGAGCTCCCCTCCCTGCTGGTGCCAGTCTCTAACAGAGCTTGGAGAAGCATGATCCTGGCAGAGGGTCGACGCCAGCTGACTTAGGCTCGGGTAAGGAATCCAAAACAGATGAACGGATCCACTGAAAAGTAGACTGGAGCTCAGTCTTCATCCACTCTTTAAATTCTGAAATGTACTCTACTCTGGCTTTAAGGCAGAATGAGCAAAACTTCCTAGAGGCGTCAGACATAGTAGCCTTGCAATTTCCATAGGCAAAATGCTTTGTCTTAGATGTAGCCTTCCTAGGGGCTGGTGATTCTTCAGGGAGGTCTGGCTTATCTAGCGACATCCTAATAATAAAGGACAGGAGATGGTTAAAAAATGTAAAAACTGAAGCAGACAAAAAACTCCTATAGACTCATAACCTACTTGGGCTAAGGGGCAGAGCATCAGGAACTCAGGAACAATCTTCTGGGCCTAGTCGTCCCCTGTTGTCTACGAGAGTTCAGGATCGCTTGGGGAATTTGTCGTGAAGTATCTCTGACAGAAGCCTCCGTGACAGGAGACCTAGCAGTGGTAAAGCGATTGCAAAGTAGAGAGACATGGAATACTCGAGGAATACGGAGAGTTCTGGGTAACAAGAGTTCATAGGCTACAGGATTCACCCGACGAATGAAAGGAAAAGGACCGATGAAGTGTGGAGCTAGTTTCATGGAAGGTACCCTAAGTTTCAGGTATTTGGTAAACAAACCACACCTTGTCCCCAGGAGACTAAACAGGAGTACAGGAGTGTCTCTTGTTGGCCAGGAGTTCTTGACGTCTGCCGGCCTGTTCTAACACTGTTTGTACCGAAGCCCAGGTGTTTAGTCTCTCCTCCAGCGCCAGAACAGAAGTTGGAAAGGGCTGCAGATGAAGACCATATAAACAGTAGAAGGAGGAGAATCCCGTTGTTCTGGACAAATTCCGCAAAGGGTAAAATACGCGCCAGAAGCGTGCTATCAATTGTGTGCCTTGGTCGGAGACAATCTCGGTAGGTAATCCATGGAGCCGAACGATCTTGTGTATGAAGATGTCTGCCAATGGAGAAGCAGTAGGAAGTCTCTTTAATGGTATCATGTGAGCCATCTTCGAGAAAGGATCTACAATCCTGAGAATCACGGTGTGTCCTTTGGGGTTAGGTAAGTCCACAATAAAGTCCATCGCTACGTGACTAGAGAGAAGAAGCAAAGGACGGAGCAACCCGGGGGGAGGGCTCCTGGAAGATTTGTTAGCTGCACACTTGGTACAGGAACGGACAAACAAGAAAGTGTCCTTGGCCCAGTCTGGCCACCAAAAGGTTCTAAAATAGAAAAAGGCTCCAGGCACGCAGGGGTTCCATCAGACAGATTTAATGTCGGAAACAGATAACAACGTTTCGACCTCACAATGAGGTCTTTATCACTTGATCACTTTATCACCTCATTGTGAGGTCGAAACGTTGTTATCTGTTTCCTACATTAAATCTGTCTGATGGAACCCCTGCGTGCCTGGAGCCTTTTTCTATTTTTGATTTACTGGGGAGCTGGCCCTTCCTGGCACAGCTAAGCACCTGAGTTCCTGTGGGGAGTGAGTGCAGATTCCTAATTCTGGTGACTTACCAAAAGGTTCTAGACACGAGATCCTTGGTACATGCGACCCCCGGGTGTCCTGCCATTTTGGAGCCATGAGACATTCCAAGTACATGAGTTCTGAAACATGTGGGAGCAAATAGCCCTTGCGAACTTCAAAGGCACACTGTCACGGTACCCTCCGTGCCATGGGCTCTTGGAGGGGACTGAGTGTCAGCCTCCTCCCTACAGACTATGGGCCCTGGTAGGGAGTACTACCTTATCCCAATCCAAAGAGACCTCTATGACTAGTATTTGCACCTAGATCCGATATCCAGCATCCCCCCTTGAGTAATTTGAGAATTTTACTCCAAGAACAACTGAAGACTCACAGAATAGCCTTTAGATAGATTAAAAACTAATGCCATCAATTATTTTCATGTATGGATTTCTACCTTTTCTATCCCTAAATTGTAGGGTCGAACAGGGGTGGATCATCCATTATGGAAAGAGAAGATCTCCCCTGACCAGCCCGGTGGATTCTTCATCTCTTGTGTGATGTTCTAATACTTGTGCCATTTACCGGAGCTCCGTGGGAACCGTCCGAGACATGTTCTGGTAGGCAAAGTGTTTTTTTTTTTTTATTATTTAATGTAGTACAACACACTACTTACTCATTAAGTGGCAGCAGCTCACACAGAGTGCTCCATGTGAGTTTTACTGTAAGGCATTAGATTGTCCATGTGCTAATATATGGTGTGCAGGGGCGTACCTAGAGTATTTGGCACCTGGGGCAGATCCTGTATGTGGCACCCCCCCACACACACTTTAAAAGTGCATAGCTTCTATCGTTATATACTGGCGCAGACATTGACAGTGGTACAGCGTAATCCCTATGACTATACATTGAGCCAGACATTGACAATAGTGCAGCATAACGCCTATCACTATATACTTAGCCAAACATTGATGTGGTGTAGGCCTACCACTTCATTGTCTGGCTTAGTAGTAGGGATCCACTTAAACGAAAATTATGGACTGAAACGGAAAATGTAGCATTTACCTGTCCGAAACCGAATATGACCCCCCCATAAAAAAAAAAATCTCATACTTTTATTTTAAAGTAACACTACCAAACAGCGACAAAAAAATTAAACAACAATTATAAATCTATATATATGATTGCTATCAGCAATCACAAGACTCTATCATGCCAAGTCAGAACTGTGCATCATAGGAAGTGTGATTGCCTGTTAGCAATCCATTATATGATATCATATATATATATATTATTTATATATATTAATATTGTTATTGTTCACATGTGAACTCAGCACTGGAGGCATAGAATCAGACATACAAATCCCGTATTTGCAGGTATACATAAATAATGTATGGAAACATAGCATTGTAGGTATAGATCTACAGAACACACAAACCCAGCATTGCAGGTATACATCAACTGGAAATCACATGTAAACTCAGCACTTAGGGTATAGATCAAATAAACAACACATGGAAACAGCACTGCAGGTATTGATCAACCCAATAAGACATACAAACCCTGTATTTGCAGGTATACATCAATAATGTATGGAAACATAGCATAACAGATATGGATCAACAGAATAACACACAGATCAATTGGAATTCACATAAAAACTCAGAATTAAAGGTATAGATAAAACCCTAAATTACAAGCATAAATCACAGGTTGCACAACCCAAAGCTAGCCCTGGCGTCCACACTGCCACATGGAACCTGAGCAGCACCCAAATTACACACATATGCCTTGCCATCTTTGTCCCCAAACAGCCCATCCTATGCCATATTTGTCCCATAAACACCCTGCTTGTGCTATTATTGCCTTTCTACATATCAATCATCTATGATACATACAAATACTTTTACAGTCACATAATTCATTCACACAATCATTTATTCTCTCACTAGCTCTGCCACAGTGCGCTTCACTACTGAGCGCCGGAATATGACTGTGACGATACAGATACCTGGAGCAGCCTCTCCCCCAGGATGTATCGTCCAGAAAGGAGTGTTGCTGAGACCGGGGTCAAGTCAGTGACTATATCTCCTCCAGGATGCTGGTCTCAGTAGGGGAAACTTCTGGAGGAGGCTGAAGGGTCAGTTGACCATAGCAGGTTTGACCTGAGCTGGGGTAGGCATTGAGTCCTTTAGCCACTGGATAGGGAGGCATGCATTGATCCCTCTGCCTCCAAGTACAGCCTTTACAGAGGCTGCCAAGTGTTAAGCTCAATGCTGACAGATCCGAAGACTCTGCCGCAACCCTCCCAAGAAATGGACGCACACCAAACTCTTGGGGAAGACTTCTCTGTTTATTGCAAGGCAGGCAAGGTTATATAGGAAAACAAGGCGTGGGTAAAACACTACAAACAACCAAGTACTTTGTATACAAAAGGAAAGTTAACATAAGGAAATTAACTCAGGCATTTAATTAATACAATACAATAGTTCACACCACAACAAAGGATCAATACCATCACCTCAAGATAATGGCAGTGCAGACAGGAAGCAGCACCAATAAACATAACGGGATTATACAAAGAATGAACATCAGTTTGAAAATACAAAATACACATTAACCCTTGTAGGGCTGCAACTAACGATTATTTTTTCGATTAATCGGGTAAAAAAAAAACAATATGCAAATTTTCCGTTTATTTAAAATAAAAACGTATAATTTACAATGGCATTTCACGATTTGCCTTCTTATTTTATTGATATAATTAAAGCTATATCTTAACAAGAACCCAAAAAATACCAAAAAAAGCTTTACTAGTAAATATTCATGTAAACTATTTTCGCCCAGTTATGCACATCTCACCCCCAGCTTGCCTCTCTGTCCCAGAAATGCCTTATACCCCCTATATGCTACTCTGCTCCTATATATACCTTATACCCTCCTATATGTCAGAGATGCCACCGTGCCCCCTTATACCTCCTATATGCCACTCTGTCCCCTAATATGCCTTATACCCCCTATATGCCACTGTGCCCCCTGATATGCCTTTTACCCCCTGATACGCCTTATAGCCCCTTTATGTCACTGTGCACCCTGATATGTCTTATGTCCCCCATATAGAAAGAACTGACATCATAAAAATTTTTTATATTATAATATTCAAAAAAAAAATGAACACAACTACAATATAATATATGGACTTAATATTACAATAAATCAAATATTACAGGATCATTAAAAAAAAAAAAAAAATAACCAAGGGTTAATATATGAACAGAAGAAACAGAGGATAAATGAGCATAAAAATAAAGATAATACTTACTTCTTTGATAATTTTAACCCCTGGTGGGGCAGGTGGAAGTGGAGGGGAGGATGTCTGCGCGTTTTGCACAGACCCTCACCGGGTGGCAGAGAGGATCCAGGTCTCCTGCAGCTTTGCGGGGGGTCTGGATTCTAGAGTTATAATCCGATCTCTGTTTGAGATCGGATTATAGAAGGGAGTTTTTCAGAGCATTTGCTTTGAAAAACATAATTTTATAAATCGATAAAAATCGATTCAACTAATCGATTATGAAAATCGTTGACAACAATTTTCATAATCGATTATTATCGATTTTATCGATTCGTTGTTGCAGCCCTAAACCCTTGTATGCCCACAAGTCTCAGACGGCTAACATCACAGGAATGTCCAAACCACCACTAACAGGTCTGCTGATTGTGGAGGTGCAACACAATCAGTGGCAGCTATGGCAGAAGAAATGAGCTGGTGTCAGGAATGGGTAGTGGAGAAGTTCCACAACAGTCTGAAGGTTGGCAATCTACGGATCCATCCCATCTGGAGGAGCAGTCTGGAGTACGGTGAGTGAGATGGAAAGGGACTTCACCTAGGACCCAGATCTGTGACGCGGGCAGTCGACGATTATAAGTAGGAAGCTTCATTATGGGACTTTGAGAGGCAAGTCGAGGTCTCCCTGGAGATACGAGGAGGGCTGATTCCAGAAGAAGTAGAGTCGTGGGAAGATGTTGTGGAAAATTGGTACAGCTGCCGAGGCAAGTTCATGCCCACCCTAGATCAGTGCTTCGGGGAGCTGGTTGAGCTGTGGCTTTACTTGCTGAGATGGCATCCCACCGAGGAAGAAGTAGCCTAACTGGAGTGGCTGGTGGAGGAAAAAAAACTCTAACCCGGCGACCAATACCAGGCATTGCATTGGGCTGCATGCCAGCAGGAGTTGAGGTCGGAAAGTCAGCATCCCTGGACCTACACGCAGACCGTGACAAAACACTGCCTCTTTCCCAGGACATGACCCTGGTAGCCAATTTGGAAGTAATGGTACCTGGAGATGGACTACTTGTATCTGCTGGAAGGCGGCCTCTCCATGGCACCAGAGTCGGCAGATCCCTAAGACACTGGCCTCTGCCATGCACCTGCAATGGCTACAGGGATCTAGGTAGATTTGGCAGCTTCACGCCCCAGCAGCTGGATGTGAGAAAGCACACCTGTCCTCCATCCCCTGCGACAGGCCGACACAACAGATCCCTTAGCCCCAGCTTGAAGCACACTGGCACCTGCAACGGCTACAAGGATCCATTGAGATGCGGCAGTCGGAGCACCAGGGAGGGGATGCAGACGGCATCACTTCCCAGCGGCTGAGTGAGTGCCTGAGAAGTCGTACAGCTGGCACATCTCACCAGCGGCTGAGTGAGCAACCGGAAGATGTGGAAGCAGATTCCTCTCCCCGACAACAGACCGCAATTCCGGGAGCGGAGGAACCTGTCCTCCCTCCCCAGCGGCAGCATCACTCCCTAGCAGCTGAGTGCACTCCAGGGACAAGGGGCAGTCGGCACTTCTCTCCAGCGGCGGATATGTTCATCAGGAGAGGCAGAGGATTGCCTGGTGAGCGCTACCATTATGGGGGAAATTGGTCTAGGGGACCAGATAGAGTGACGAACTTCAGAGCCAACCTGTCTGCGGTCTCCTCCTGCGTGTCGCCTCCTTGCAAAGGAAGGAGAAATATCACAATAACCAACTGAGGCAGAGGACATATGGGACTGGAGTCATACATGTAACATATTGTTACATTCACAGTTTAACGGCTATTAAATTTCCTTGATTTGAAAACCAATAATCTACAACATACTGCCATATAGTGTGACGGAGTCTCCAATATTTATGCCTCAGATAGGAGCTTTTACTGGGAGAGAGCCCCCAGGAACAGTCTCATCACTTTGTGGGCTGGGCCGGGGGGGGGGGGGCAATTGTCCCCAAGGCCACCCTGAATCTAAATTAAACGGCTGCGCGGCCGCCCACTTAAGTGGCCGATTCGGCTGTGCCAGGCTGTCTTTAATGCAGGGAGCACCCGCGGTGGCCCGACACACCGAGATGCCATTGCAGCCAATGTGGCTGCGAGTTTTACAGTAAGACACGCTGGCCGCTTTAAAATCATTAAGTGTCCAGCGTGCCTGCACTCTTCGCCCCGCTCCTTTGAAGACGTGACGTGCCGCTCAAGGGGGCCGGCTCACTCGGAACAGCTCTTTGTGACAGCTAGAAGAGTATGTCGTCGGGGAGCCGCCTGCAGGGAAGAAAGGCACCAGAAAAGTATTAAAAGAAAAATAGTTGTGGAAGGGGACCCATATTCAAATATTCAAAATTTGGGGCAACAAATACAAAAAGGGGGTGGCTGGGGACATCACATAAATCAATACACAAGGGTGTGGGGGGGAATACAGTAAAACCAAAGGGGGGGCCTGAGTGAGGCATCAATACACAAGTGGCTGAACACACAAAAACCAAACCAGTGTGAAAAGCACACGCGTGTCGTTGTTGCAGAGCCTGTCCTGGTGTCAGGGTTGGCTGTTTGGGGACAAGTGACTATTCCTGCTCTCTCCCTGTATACCAGCAGCACCTTAATCGTGTGGTTTCCCCTCCACATATAGTCTGAATTACACATAAAATAATGTCAAAAAGTGATAAGTGTGTTCAGTATTTATCTATTAGTAATAGAGACAATATTACAGAACCGGTATGTATGTCTTGTACATAGAAGACTTCTTAGAATGTAGAGACAGAAAAAAAGAAACACAAAACAAATAGTGTAGTACAGTTAGGGTATCGTTGGCCCTACAGGTTTGTTGTTGCACTCACACATTCCATAATTTGTGTAGGATCATCATAGGTCTTCCATCAGATCTCGTGATCACCATCAAACTTCAGCCTCCGAAGGACTTCGCAGACCCCCCTCTTGGGGTTCCCGACCACAACTCCAAACTCACCATAGGTGAAAGAGAACTGTACTCGAGGTGAAATATATATTTTTTTATTTAATAAATAGTTAAAAGTTTTAAAATATACAGCGCTTTGTTTAGGGACAAAGTTGTCTCACACTGGGCTGTAATTTGTTTGTGTAATCTGGGTGCCGGTCAGGTTCTATATGGGCTGGCTTGGGGTGCGCAGCCTGTAATTAAGGGGGTTTTGTCTATACCTTTAATGCAGAGTTTACATGTGATTTCCAGTTGATCCATACATGCAAGTGCTGTTTATATGTGTCAATTTGATCAATTCCTGAATTACAGGGAGTAAGTAAAAGAGGTGTGGTTTAGTGAATGAGGGGACAAAGGGACTCTGGGGATGATTACGGGGAGAGGACCTCTCAATGTCAGGGTGCAGTCAGAAGGAGGGAAGACTGTACTGACTCTCACAGTCTTCCCCTAATCTGCAGTGAGCGTGGCAATTTTTTTTTGGGATTAATTTTGTTACATGTAATGATTGCTTTGTAAAGATATGAAATAGACAAGAATTACCTTATTGAGAATAACTATTCTGCATCTTCTTCTATTTGCTACAAATCCTGAAAAAAAAAGAAACATTATAAAATGTATAATATGTCACTAAACATGCAGAACCTACACAGAGTTTGTATTTGAGGCTTTACTTACTTTACTAAATGTGGATGTGCCATGTGGGTCATCAGTTTGAGGGCCCTGAACACTAGGAGCCCCGCTGCCACTGGAGGGGCCCCGGCTAATCCAGCCACCGCTGCTGTCAGGAAGAGCAGGGTCTTTTGGGTTTTAGACCAGCCCCTTCTCTCTCCTACTATCTCTCTTTAGCCGCTTTCCAATAGGAATTGGTAGAGTTGGTGAAGACCTGGCTTTATATACTATAACCATGACATCACACCAGCCAGGTGACATTTTTAAAGAGACGGGAGATGTCTCAAAAACAAGAAATAATAAAAATGCCAAATCAGAGGAGGTCATAGACAGAAGCGTTATAATTCTAAGAATTCTTAAAGCTCTTTGGTAAAGGACATGTTTTATGGGGAAGCTTCCACCACCCTAGGTTCCATCGCTCGGAACTGGTGTCCATTAACAGGGGCAGTTATGTAAAACATGTATTGGATATTGTATTTGAAGAGTATGCTATTAAATACATAAACACCACACACAAGGCAGGAGGAAGCAGATCAGACCCCCAGCAGCTCCTTCAGCTGTCTCACTCCAAGAACAACTGAAGACTCACAGAATAGCCTATGAGGCATTTAGATACATAAAAACAATTGGTGGCATTAGTTTTTAATCTATCAATTTATTATGCTAATAAAGTTTGGATTTCTACCTTTTCTATCAATAAATTGTAGGGTGGAGGGGTAGTGGATCATCCGTTATGGAAAGAGAAGATCTCCCCTGATCAGCCCAGTGGATTCTTCATCCCTTATGTGATGTTCTAATACTTGTGCCATGAAACAGCGTCATATACCGGAGCACCGTGGGCACCGGCAGAGACATGTTCCGGTAGGCAAAGTGTTTGTTTTATTATTTAATGTAGTACAACACACTACGTACTCAATGTGAGCTGTATGGCAGTAGATTGTCCATGTGCTAATATATGGTGTTAGCCAGTATATTGTGTCAGTGTATGGTCATACATAGTAACACACACACACACAGCTCCCCCACTCTCACATGACCTCGCGCAGAGCACTGTCTTCGCTGCAGCTCTAAAGCTCTATGTGAGCTGCTGTGCTGATGCCACCCCGCCGTCGTGTATGGAGCTCATCTTATAGCGAGTAGCTTAAAAAAAAACCTGACACCGTATCTTGGCGCAAATATTAGGACATCATCCAAAGGATGAAGAATCCACTGGGCTGCTCTAGAGAGATAAAAACTTTTTGTGTATGTAAATACCCCATAGGCTTTTCTGTGAGTCTTCAGTTGTTTTTGCCCTAATAGGACACCATATGTTCCCCTCCTTCCTAGATGCTTAGAATGTTTTACAGCCCCAAAAGACACAATAAAATTGTGAACATAAAATACCGGTAAGTTCTTCTAAATAGCTTCCTTCAGCCGTTTGAATGTTGTGACTCTCCAAGACTTTCTAGGTGATTTGAGAACCCATTCATAGATTGGTGGCGGTTATACAGAAGAACAAATTATTATTAAAACACATATTTGAGTGAATGTTGTGAGAACTCCCAATCTTACTACCATTAATGTAGAACGGTAGAAATAATAGGAGACGAGGGAAAGCACAGAGGGACTTGGGTCCAAGAACTGGACGTGTTTAGTATTGTCTACATTTAACCAACTATGTTTCAAAGCTGGAGCTTCTATACCAAAAAGCTTTAGTACATTCCGTAGCACCTCTGTCTGTGACCTCCTCGGAGACCTCCTCTGACTTCATACATTTCTGATTTTTATATTTTAGATAAACAAAATCTTTACCATTCAGATTTCCCATTTCAGTGACATGTATATGAAACGTCATTACAAATATGTGATATGTCACCTGGCTGCTTTTGAACCCTTCATTGAGATGCCATAGTTCTAAGGCCCGGTCTTCATTTTCATTTGGACATTGGCAAAGTAGACAAACGGGAGAAAGAACGGGCTGGTCTAAAACCCAAAAGACCACTGATCTTCCTGACAGCAGCTGCGGGGGTCTTAGTGTTCCTGGGCCTCAAACTGATGGCTGACAGAGAACGTCCACGTCCAGTAATCGGTTTGAACGCCTTCCTCCTGTCTTCTACATAAACTGCATTGAGTGACAGGGGAGCCCACATCTAAGAACACAGATTCAAGAGGCTGTCTTTTCTTTTACACTTTCAAGATTTTTTGGCTTACTACACTATATACTGTTTATTTTCTGTCTGGATCCTTTTAAGCACTTTGTATGTATTTATTATTATATATTTGTACACTTGATTGACATTTCACAGAGTGCGCTGTTATTTGTGTTTTTTTGTTTCATTTTAAAATCTAGTCGCTTCAGGGGGAAGTTGAAACAGAAGGAGAGGAACTGCTTGGATGTGGATAAGCCGGGATGAGCTGAGAACGTTGTTGGTTGTTCAGATGGCTTAGACAGGATGCTGGCTGAGAGTGTTAAGAGGTTGGATGTTTCTCGGAAGAGGTAGGTTTCCATAGAGCTTTTGGAATGAGGGGGGAAATAACACAGAAGGGGTGAGGTACGGGGGGAAATCCTAGATTTGCAATAATCCAGGGAGTGGATTTTGGTTGTTTCTTGTGTAAGGAATGGGCATAGTGGGTTTTTCAGGTGAAGGTGGCAGGATCTGGTGAGGGATGAAGGAGAGAGCAGAGTCAAGGGTGGCACCGGGGCAGCAAACATGGCCTGTCGGTTGGATAGTGGAGTTGTCCACAGTAAGAGATCTCAGGAATTGTGGACAGAGCGGGTGGTGAGATTACCATAAACTCAGTCTTGTAGATGTTGATCTTCAGGTAATGCAGCACCATCCACGAAAGTTAGAAGTGAGGGTGAAAGGACAGAAGAAGAAATATGAGGTGTAGAGGCCCGAGATCCGAGTCCTGAAGACAACCAACAGATAGTGGTAGGGAAGATGAACAGGTTCCAGTGACAGAGACATTAAATGTACAGTCTGAGAGGTAGGAGCTGTCTCACGGACGCCATGAGTGAGGAGGGGATGGTGTACTGTAAGAGAAAAGTTATGAGAAATGTCCTTTGTTTAAGCGGTGAGGATATAAGTAATTTTAGTGGAACGCTGTCAACAGAATCCAGATGGTAGAGGGTCAGAGAAATGTAAGTTAGAGATTTAAGATATTGGTTAGGGTTGAGGTAAGGATGTCAGATAGGAGATGTGAAGTTACAGGGACAAGGGGGCACCATATGATTGACATCATGGTGGGGGAGGCCGTCTATTTTCTTTTTAAAGCAGGTGCAAGTTCTTGGGCAGAGAGGTGCTGGGGGACAGAGGACGGGTGTTGATTGTGGAGAACAGACATTGAGGGTCATGAGAGAGGAAAGAGATGAACGAAACATGTTTGTTTGTGAGATGGAGGGCCGAAGTATAAGAATGGAGTTTGTAATGCGCAAAGTCTTCAGGTGAGCGAGACCTCCTCCATAGGCGCTCAGTGGTACGTGAACACTTTTGGAGGAGATGGTGTATGGCGCACAGTTACAGGAGTGACTATATGTACGACCGACAGTAGCCTATGGTATTACTGGGCTGAGGAGGTAGAGATGCATGAGAGAAGTGGCTGTGGGGTGTTAATGTCACAGAGGTTTAGGTGTAGGAGGTATTTGAAGGTTGGATTTTAGCAGACTGAGGTCAGACAGAGAAAAGTGAGAGTTGGAGAATTGAGATATTGAGCATCGATGGAATAACACTGGGTGCGTGGGGGAGACCAAGGAAGGAGCAGAGTGATAGTAGGACAAGGGAGAGAGACATGCGGCAGGCGAGGAGATCAGTAGATCACAGCAACACGCGTGGCAATCGGTGAGAAGCGAGGACACCAGTCTTAACCAGCCTTAAGGTCTAGACAGCCATCTTTGAAAGGAGTTCATGTGTCTTGAGTATTTTGAGAGTTTCACCCCAAGGATAACAGAGGACTCTCAGAACGGTCAATTAGATATTTCAATACATGAAAATAATTATAAGCAGAATAAATACAGATATTGCAAAAACTAATGCTATTAAAGGTTCTATCCCTAAATTGTAGGGTCAAACAGGGGAGAATCATCAGCTTTGGAGATAGAAAATCTCTCCTGACAGCCCAGTGGATTCTTCATCCCTTGTGTGTTTGTCCATATGCTACACTGGTGTACGGTGTTACCATGTATGACAACTTTGCCCTCTCTCTCTCGCCAAACAGCTCCACTTCTCCACTCTCATATCCTTCCTTTCTTCCAACCCACGACGCCTTTTTTCTACCTTCTACTCCCTTCTCTGTCGCTCCATACCCACACCACAAACCTCTCTCACCGCCCAAGATCTTCCTACCCACTTCAAAGACAAGATTGAGACTGTTAGACAAGACCTCTCTTCTTTACAACCCCCTCCTACACCACCCACCACCACCCTCTCCACTCCTCCCATTCTGCCTTTTCTCCTACAACCGAAGAAGAAAGAGCCACTCTTATTTCTTCCTCTCACCCAACAATCCCATCCCATCACACTTCACAAAGTCTCTATGTCCATCACTTATCCACCTATTCAATCTTTCTCTATCATCTGGAACTGTACCAACAGCCTTCAAGCATGCGCTAATCGCACCCATTCTACAAAATCCTTCCTCAGATCCCGTCTGTGTGACTAACTACCACACAATGCCACACAATTATTATTTATTTTATATAGCGCCCTCAAATTCCATAGCGCTGTACAATAACACACGCAGGCACACTCTTCACTGCAGCTTTCAAGTAACGTAACAAGTAACTAATAAAAACCACACAATTTACCTACCGGTGCACGTCTCGGCCGGTTCCCATAGAGCTGTATCTTGGTAAGAGTGTGAGGACATCTTCCAAGGGATGAAGAATCCACTGGGCTGGTAATGACAGAGCTTCTCTTTCCATACTGGATGATCCACCCTGGTTGGACCTTACAATTTAAGGAATAATAAATACATATATTACATACTAATTTCATTAATTATAAAATACCTAATAGGCTTTTCTGTGAGTCTTCAGTTGTTCCAACATACTCAAGAAAGGCTTCAAATAAAATACCCGATAGATGTATTACAAACTATGCATCCCCCGTAGTTATAATTGTCCCCCTGCCACAAAACCCAGACGCAGATCGCCCTTTTGTGCCATCAGGGGCATCGTTACATGGTTATCAATAGGTCACAAATATGTCTTCTTTTGGCCGCTTGAATGTTGCGACTTGAGAACCTATTGTTAGGTTAGTGGAGGTCATATAGAAGAACAAATTATTATTTGCTGAAATAGACTGTCCCAAACTATATGTAGAGGACCCTACAGCGCTATACATACCCCGCAATAGAATTGCAGGTGGCGTGGGATGGATAAACCTCCTTGCTTCATGCCACGTAGTGACTTTGCTGCCTCGCAGTCTGATGGGATTGCACTCTATACCTATAAATATGGAGCAAAACGATAGAGCAGGTAAGAGGCTATTATAACACCAGAGATGCCATCGTATAGAAAACGCAAGAAAGTAGAAAAGGTAACACTGGGAACCGGCACAGCCTAACGCAACGACTAAAACTGCTGCAGAGTTTCACCTGATCCTTTTCCTCTGTTCCTCAGGTCCTCGGCTTCGTCTCCTTTGATTTCTACCCGATCTTCAGCGACCTGACCAAGTTCCTCGAAAAAGAAGAGTCCACAGGAGAGACGGAGGTGCAGAAATCGGACGGTACGTTGAAGTGCGATGCTCAGGCAGCCGGGACACTGCATATCATATAACAAGAATAAAAGCTTTTAAATAGAACTCCCCTGAAGACACACTGAGAAGATCATTAGAGACCCCATCCAGGAGCCTGCGGGAAGGGAAGGGGGGATTCTGCCGGATATTACATTGGGAAGCACACATTACAGGGGATACGATGTCTGGAGGATTCCTTTAACTTGAATCCTGTTTCTGCAGAGAGAAACAATCCATCCTGATCACACATACCCCGCAGATGTGTTCAGCGTCTCCTGCCACGTGATATACTTACCGCCTGCCGGTGACAGTGGAGAAGCTGCAGCTTCCCCCTAAGGTGCGTTCATCGTTCTCAGACGCTGTAATGTCCGTGTCAATGTATCCCTTGGCTCTGCAATCCCCTGCATGTTAAGGTTTGTTTTATACCCAAATATGTTACACGAGACACCATTTGTTTCAATCTCTTGCAGAGGAAGAATCTGATTCAAACTCGGATTAAACATGAACTTTACTGCAACCATCTGGAGTGTTCTTTTTAAACCGGATTCGGATTGGACGCGGAAGATACTGAAATACCTGTTTCCCCCGAGTAAAGATGTTCTCTTCTCTCTACCATAAGATGAAGCGCCGCTGAGTTAAAGAGTGAGTAGGAAGAATGAACCCCCCCCGAGTGTTCCCTTTAAAAGATAATGCGTGTTAAACATACACATGGCAGGAGTGACACTTTATGGTGACCATGCATGATGAAGGCTTAGCGCTGGTTGGCTTCCCCGCTTCAAACAAAAGTAACGCAGTAAACACACGGGTCGAGTCACTAAAGGGACAGGCGATGAGAGGAGCCGCTCAGTCCTTCACGCTGGAGAAACGTGCTAGCGATGGCCCTTCATAATGAATCCTCAGCCCGCTCTGTAATCAATAAACCAAAGGGTTTCAGTAAGCCTGCTTGAACTGTGCATGATACAGGGCCACCTTCATGAGAATGGCTGAAATAGCCCTGCATCCTGCATCATACATATTGCAAGAAACCCACATTATCTAAAATATGAAATCTTAACCCAGCCCCTATTAACTTGGATTTCAGGTCATATAACCTGCAGATATTATCGGTGGGTTACAAGGGCTACAAACATACAGATTTCCACTGAGAAAAGTGACCCGATAGATCGGTAGTAGATTTAAAGTTTAAAAGGCTGTTTAGCGCCAAGTTCCTTTCCTTCCAAGGAGGAGAATGTAAAAGTAATTAGACCTTCATATAACACACAGAAGACGCTTACTCTCCAAACCTCCTTCTCCAGCCCAGACTGACAGAAAGTGTGTTTAATGACATAGGAAGGGCTTCCGGGCGTGAAGTTGCGGTCACGGTTATGGTAGAGCGATAAGGGGATCAGGGGGCCACAGAGAATTATTCACTGAAAGGAGAGTTATGCTTCCATCTTCATGACTTTGACCAAAACTGTTGGTTTCCTCCATGAAGAAGGGCTGGGCTTCCACCTTTATAATGCATAATTCAATGGGGCAGAAGACAATGGAGAAGACATTTTCCTGGGCCAGATCTTCCCGCAGCAGAAGCTCACTGGGGATGAAATGCCCCCCTCCTCCAATGGCTTCTTTATGCATTAGAAACCCAGTAAGTTTCTCCTGTGGGAAGAACCCGGCTGGATGTACGTCGTTACACGGAGGAGTCTCATCGTACAGACCGTTCTGTGATGTCTCATCTTTAGTTGAAGCCAATCCCTTCACAGTTTGCTGTATGATTAATGTTTCTTTTTTGGTTTAAAACAGAATATATAATCCGAAAATTCACATATTAATACCCGTTTAGAGGAGGAACAAATAAACACCTAACCGGGAGTGCTGCTGGTCTCTGAAAGGGTTAAAATAAAATGTCACATTTCTCCATAAACAAACACAGACGCAGGTATCCGCTATGTAAGCACTACTTTTATTACATATTTACAGCATGTGAAGCCCACATATATAACGTCCCCGCTTCTATAACACTGGGAAAAAAGACAGAATACGGAATCAGCTCCTGCTGAACGAATCCAAGAAAGCCAAGAACTGTCCCAAGAGCTCATTAAAAGCCTCCGACGGCTTTACCTTTACTGAAAGGCACGGAATAACCCGCCCGTCGAGTGACGTATACAATAACATTATTATCACATCCACGGCACAATATCACAGATGAATGGCTTTAAACAATAAGTGAGACAAATCATACAGCAGATTCAAAGGATTCCTTTGGATAGGAGGTGGGGGAGACGCTGGCATAGGCCATACGGGTTTTGGGCAGTATATAATAATGACAAAAACATTGCACACGAACCGTTTGTTTGGGTTCCGATTGACAGACGCAGATAGTTACAGAAAGGCACACGAGCGGAACAGTGAGAAACAAAGTATAGAAAGAATTCTTCCCTGTAACGCACCGGGAGACGGCTCCGTATCGCTCAATACTCGCAATAAATAAATAAATAACTGATTTCATGACTGATAAATCCCGTCCTGAAATAAACCGTCCTCTGAAATTAGTAAATAGCGACGTCCGTTAGCAGTATAGATACACCGCGGAGTGGAATGCGATCGCCGTCGTCTCTGCAGCGAGTAGAAGAATCCAAAGATCTGCAGGAAAGAAGAACGAAACCCGTTTAGTAAACGCAGCAACAACAAGTCAGAACGTTTCATATTATTACGGGGTCATTAATCAACTGGTAAATACCTAACAAGCAGCCATCCCTATATCAGCAGTGACATTGGAGGCACAAGACTCTGCGAGGCACCGGCCACTTTACATCCGAGTGCCAATTTACCCGAGTGCCACTGTTTGAGTTTACCAAGAAAAGACAACAAGGAAGGACAACGAGAAACCCGGAGGCTCCCTGCAATCAATACTCCACAGAACTTCCATCAAGTGCTGCCTACTACTCCACGACCACCCACTCCCATCACCATCAGTATCCAGTTACCATGCTCACAATCCTCTATTAGTAGAATAGTTCTCTCTCCAGCCACCAGCACCCCACACCATGTCTGTATTGCACCATCATTACTTTCTTCTTCCCTTCTCTCCTCCGCTCACACACGTCCTATTCCCACCTCCTCTCACTCTCTCCTCTGCTTCTTTTAGCAGCTGGGGATATTTCCCCAAATCCTGGCCCTCCCGTGGTTTTCTCTTCCCCATCCTCTACCATTCTACAGAAACTTCAGTAAATCTCGTCCACAAACCCCGCCGCTCCTCCTACCCCCCATTTATCTTTGCTCTCTGGAACGCACGTTCTGTCTAACAGCCCTACACGATCACTTAACCTCTAGTTCATTACAGCTTCTCGCTCTGAAACCTGGCTGTCCTCTCCCGCTGCTCTCTCCTATTGCAGCCTCCAACTCACTGTCTCCAGTAACACTTCCCCTCCCCCTCTCAGTTCTCTATCTATACTCCCCTGATCTCGCTCCCCCTGTCTTGGATCGTGTCAGTAACCCTCTCGCCTCCGTCTCTACCTGGATGTCTGCACCTTTCCTGAATCCAATTTCTCATCTTCCTTCTCTCCAACGCTAAGATTCCCCCCATCAGCTTCACTCAATGTCACCGGTGCCGTCCTCTCCCCGTCCCCCTCGGGCCCACTGTCTTGGTGTCACCGCTGACTCTGAGAAGCTCTTCGTTCAACCCACACATTCAGTCTGTCTCTAAAAACTGTCGTCACCATCTTACAACCATCGCCCGCATCCGTTCCTTCCTAAAAAAGGAGCCCTGTAGCATGCATTTTTCATAACCCAAAATCGGATGTAGGAAAAAATGCATAAAAAATTACAGGGTTCTTTTTTTGCTGCTCTAGCC
>VKOC01007928.1:0-29741 GCA_009364415.1 Spea multiplicata | reverse complement strand
TATATATATATAATCACAGCATTTTAAAATAGGAAGGAGTCAATTCTAGACTGTGTGACCCCGAGAATCTGCTCCTTCACTCAGAGACTCTGAGAAAAAGGGACAAATGGATTTGGGTTTCAGAGACTCTTGCTCTTAAAGTGGGACACATGGCATATATAATGACACATTATTGAGACAGAAATCACATTTAATAATGAATTCATCTGCAACCTGAGTTTCAGGATTTTTGCCCCAATCTCAGGGGAAAGGGGCCGATTCTTGGGGTCACACAGTCTGGATCTGACTCCTTCCTATCCAATACTGCTGTGATCATATACAAGACTGTCAGTTGGGGCTTTTGCTACCATTATGTTATGTCTGATATTCCTTCTTGAATGCAGGTGACTCAGTTAAATGTATCTTTAAGTAACGACAGGTCAAGGTTTCCGTGAGACCCATTTAGTTAATACGTTTGGGCTATTCAAGGGTTTATATTTTAACAGTCTCGGGGTCAGCTAATTTAGAAAGTCCCCAGATATGGTTAGAATTCGACTCTGAGAATCGGACCCTAATGCATTAAATGATAGTGACTTTATTGCCCGTGTCGGTGGAATGAAGTCCTGTCGGAGATCTTCTGTATCCAGAGGTATGTGTTTGGATTTGACATTAAAGCCTAATTGTGTCTCGTGGGGTAGTTTGTAGAGATCCCTCCGCAGTGGCTTCAGAAAAGGCATTCCCAATGGTAACCTTAATGACTTGTTGATGAGAATAAAACATGGAGTGTTTATAAGGTGGAAAGGCATTTAGTGTCTGTTTATACAAAGTCCCATTCCAGCTGGAAGTTCACATTCCACAGTATCGCACTCCAGATGTGTTCTGTTCTAGAAAGCTTACACCTTGCGTCTTTCCCATACACCCGGACATCACCTTGTATCGGGGCGTACACGCCGTCACATGCACAGGCTGCCATGTCTAATGTTTGGTCCTCAACCCCAAATGCACCCAACTGCATGCCACTTCTGCACCAACACGCACCAATACAGCGCTAGACCAGGGGCAGCCCACAGGTATCGTTACCAGGTGATGTCAGACTACAACTCCCATGATTCCTGTTCTATCCTTTTCAGGAACCGTTCGGCCCCGTTTAGTCTGTCCATTTTTTCCTGGTATCAGTCCGCGGTCTTGTCCTAGATTCAGGATAGAATTATGCCTGTGCCTTGCATCTTTAAATCCCCTCACTGTATTAGACTCTACCACTTCTGCTGGGAGGCTGTTCCATTTATCTACCTCCCTGGCAGTAAAGTAAAACTGTACTTTTCTGCGCCTTCATAATGAATTGATAGTGCCCTCCAAGATGTCCCTTTGCTTAAATAAGTCTAACATTTCTATGTCTTGAATATCTGAAGGTACTTTGAGAATCTACGGTGCAGAATTTTGAAGCCTAAGCGTCTTATTTGTTTACCATCGCCCGTTCCATTAAATGTACTGTCTGTGTCAGAAATCTGGAACAACTCCATAGTGGTTGGCAGCGCTTGCATGACAATCAGGGCGATCTGTCGGATGACAACCATCTAATGCAGGAGAACAAAAGTATTTAAGGGCTTCGCTAACAAGACAAATAACGGCGGCTCTTAATTGGCACTTAGACCAAACAATACTAATTACTGTGCTTTCATTTAAATCGCAGTCATGCTGTGATGTCATGTTTCCTTTTAACTGAATGCATTGTGCTTCCCACAGTCATTTCAAGAGTTTAAAGCCAACTTAAACATGATGTAAAGGCACCCAGAACATATTATACCTTTTTAATGTGTTTTTTCCCCCCCGATTACCCTCCCCCTTTTAAAGTGTTCTAAGAGAAGACTGTGTGACGGCTGAGTTGGGGGGTACAGACCATGGTATGTGGGTCTCGTGTCTGAGCGACTGGTCTTTGTTAGCAGCAGATAGTAAAGAGGCTAATTAAGAAGGAATGCTAAGCGCTCCATGAGCCGTGGCATGTGTGCCTGTGGCTGCTTTAAGCGCTCCCTGTTAAAATATCTGTGGCTGGAGGAGAGAAAGCTCTGTTGAGTGTAACAATCCATAAAGAACACGGCTGGCTAGCATTACCCGGCTTGAGTAGCCCACATCTATCGGGTATCTTTATTAACAAATAGTCACTGTAGAATAGCATTATATGGTCACCCCACACGGCTAAATCATGAGCATTTTAGGTAGTCACAAATAAAAAAACTAAGGCTGTATCACTATATATGTATATATATATGTATATATATATATATGTATATTTATATATATATATATATGTGTATATTTATATATATATATATATATATGTATATTTTTATATATATATGTGTGTATATTTATATATATATATATATTTTCTAAGATAACACATTAAACCCTGTTCTTTAATTTTAACATATTACTATATATGCTAACAGTAAATCTAAATTATTATTTTTTTAAATTAAAATTAATCTTTGATGTCAGTGAGTCTAAATAATTTTAGTTTAATTGTTGAATGGCTGGCACTAGAGAGAATACTGGTTACAAATACATTTTAATAGCACGGATTGCCCGGCACTACAAAGGATTATTAATTAATAGTCATTCTTGTTTGTAAAATAACACTGAAAATGTTTTTTTAAAAAAAACAAGACATTTTCCTTATGGAGCAGTGATCTGGTCAAATAATAATAATAATAAAACAAAGAACATAACAAAAACAATGGAATTCGGCTATATGAGCCAATGGAAGGCTATATGAGGACACATATTTGTTTGAGATCCAAAAATATACCTGAGCTTGGCTAGAAAGTTTGTAAATTAATGGAATTGCCATTTTCTCTGTTATCTGCGTGTTTATATTTAATACAGTTAAAGTGCACATACCATCCGAGGCTGGTGTCCTTGATTTATAGTGTATATCATCTCTGTACACAATAGGAAAAGTACTTGAGATCTGCAGACTATGAGAGATTCGCTAAAACCGCTTAGGCTTTGCTGCAGTTTATGGGTAAACGGGAAATTAACCAGTTGTTGGCAGCAGAACTTGTGATCATGTACAAACTTTGCCTGTTGGACTAGAGAAGAGCACTATTGTACAGAGCTTTAGAAAATGACAATATATATTATTATTATTAATAATAATAATAATAATATATCACATATCTGGTGGCAAATGACTTAGTTAAAGGTGAATTGAAGCTTATTAACTAAAAACAAAGACAGCCTCAAAACTAGAAATATATATTTTGTTGCATAATTCATTATTTTTTTCTGGGAACACAAAATCGAGCACTGGTAGGTTGTCGCCATAGAAACTGAAAAACATTTCTAAACAATTCTGTGTATTTTATGTGCTTTATCCTCAAAACGAAAGAATACAATGACAGGTCTGCTAAGGTTGATTTGCTTAGCATAACATTGCAATAAAAAAAAAATTGTGTAAGTGGAACAGCACCTTTAAAGTACAACCTTTGGCGGATTGCCTTTTATTATCTGACTTCTAAACTGGGAATGGGCTTGAAGTAGATCTGAGTTTGCTTTGTGTCCCATAGGCTAAAAAAATGAACTCCATGCGTTGTTATCCTGACATACTGTCACCGGCTGCAATTAGTGGATACCTAAGCTGGAAATTGTCATGGTTTGCTGACAATTGCCCTCCTGGGGCAAGTTGGCAGAGCAGACAACTCAGGTTGCAAATACAGACACAATTTAGGTCACATTTCAACCGCATTCCATTGTGATTTTCATAAAGAGTAGTAGAAACATTTCATTGACCAGCCTTCCAGCAGAGGTAATCAGGGTAAAAAAAAATTCAAGAAGTGAAAAACATGTTAGGTAGATATATATAAGACTGTCCCTATATAAAAGGGAAAAAAGTATATATATAAAAGGGAAAAAAACAAAACAGTCTATCTGTTCTTTGTAAATACAAAGTCAGACTCATCACAAAAATAACGAAGTGAGAATTTGCGTCCCAAAAGCTAATGATCCATCTTAAAGCTTGGATGTTAATGCTACTAGATTGCAAGCTTGTAAACCCGGTCTCTTTACCTGATGTATTGTTTTGTTTTGTTTTAGTCACTTTTAGTTTTTGAGACCCGCATAAATTATTGGCACTATATAAAGAAGCAGTATTAATAATAATTACTAAAATGAGAGATTTGGGACTCATGTAAGTAAAAATAAATGCAACATCTGGGTGTCTTCGCGGTAACAATTCCTGCCCCCCATCCCCCTCCAGACTGGGGCTTACCAAATGTTTGGATAAAACCCATCTCTCTACCTTCTTAAACATTTCTGGGTTAAAGCATCCAAGCCAATGGGCACCGAGTGTAATCTAAACACTTAGAGCGCAGGAGGAGTTGGGGAAGAGATTAAAGCAGGGACTGGGAGGGGGGGTTTGGGGGACAGGGTGGCTATGGAATGTGCAGATGCAGCATTTTGGAGCACACTGTCATAATGCATTGAGCATATCCATGGGAACACAGCGCCAGACAGACATACAGCACATGACCGACTGCAACTCACATCATTCCTCATCCTCGGAAACCTCCGCTCTACGGTTACCTGCGCTGCTGTGCGGCACATTATGTTTAAAGCACATCTCCATTCATACACATTATCTCGTGTTATTACTATTATTATTATTATTATTATTACCCATTTATATATAGCACCACCATATTCTGCAGAGCTGCTACAATGGGATTGCTCCAGTTTTTGATGATTCAAAGGCCTTTTACTCTATTAGATACAAATGACACTAATATATATATATATATATATATATATATATATTTATACATACATATATATACATATATTTATTATTTACAAATATAAAATATTCATGTAAAATGGACTTGGATGTCACACAGAGACCTGTCGTTCTGTTGCTGCTCCATTAAGTCAGTGGGACTAACTTTATATCCCAGGCGTAAGGCACGAGCCAGTTTAACTGGGACTTGCCATCCTCGGTGTTGGTTGAATTAATGGTCGAATTCTCCTCAGAAAAAGTTATTTCCTTTATTGAGATTATGCGCATATATGATTACATAAGCATTTTTCTAACACTCGGCACAAACCAGTTTCCCATACAAACCCCGGAGAGCGTTAGAGGTTCATGGAGTGGCCACTCTACTTACAGTATTGTCTGGACTTGTGTTAACAGGGAATTCAAAGTCAGATGGGTCGGGACGTTTCAACACAAATCACACACATTTTCACACAATTAGCTCCTTTACCAAATGTACCAATGGCCTCACTTAGGACTCTGATTTCTGTAGAACACCGGTGTGCCAGTTATTTCTCAAGGTTTTGAAGTCTCATTCCTTTGTGATGTCTAATTCCAGTTGGAAGTCTCATTCCTGTGGGATGGATTTCTTATTGCTGGTGGATGTCTCATTCCTTGGGAACAAAAGAATCTTAAAAATCTGTGTCAGGAGAACCAGCACCCTCCTTCTTACTGCTACTCCTCAGCTCATTAAAATGCTTGACCCTGCTCCCCTTTCGCATTCGTACATCTGCTTCTTGTTAAGGGGTCCAGGGTGGGATGAGCAGCTCCCAAAGGGTGACCTCATTTGGGATTACAGTTGATTAGAAGATTGAAGGCTGCCAAGATGGTGAGGTCACGGTAGGCTGGATCTGTGGCACATCCTACCAGAAGTCTACGTGTAATTCACAAGAAGACGGTATTAGCCACTAATTTATCGTAATGAGCCAGAGAGTAAATCTGGTTGTTCACCAACAGACAGGAGATCCAAGGTCGCCTTGCCCTGCTCCAAGCTGTTCTAACGCATCCACTCCACCCAACGCTGTAGGCAGGGATGGTCTCCAGTATTAAAGTAAATTGGGCAGCTGTCTACTAGAGGGCTGAGATGGTGAGGGTTCTCTCTCATATCGGAAAACAATGGGATGCTAGAGAGGGCAACCAAGCCATAGTTGGCAAAGGGTTCTAGAAGCCCTAAGCCCTACATTGGCTAGAAGTGCAAATGTCACTAAAAGCACAGAAGTCAGCCGTGATAAGAAACATTTTATTACCTCCAAGGTTTAATTATTGATGGAAAAGAAAATACACAATTCCACAATATATAGTATACAACATGGATACCAGGTTTTGTACTTCCTTTACTTTTCCCGTCTATACTTTGCCTTCCATTAAACTTTGGTTCTAGAAGTCTTCAGCTCCACACTGGCTAGAAGCACAAACATAACTAAAATATTGAAAGCCAGTCATCAGAACAAGTATTTTATTATTTTGTTATAACAAAAAAGAAGGGAGGGGGGTGAGAAGGGATAGGATTTCCCCCTTGTCATTGTTAAATGTATTATTAAAAGTTATGTTTGAAATGAAGTAATAGCATGACCTCTGTCTTTTTCCAGTTCATTTTTGGGTTACACCATTCATTCTTTCTACTTTGAATATAGAGGGCTATTTAGAGCATATCGAACATTCAATTAACCTTGAAGGTTTAATTATTGATGGAAAAGAATAACACGATTTCACAATATATAGTTTATGACATGGATATCGTGTTTTGTACTTCCCTGAATGCCATCCCCTTTGGCAATTTCTCTCTGTTTCTCTCTTTACATTTTTATTACTAGGTTAGGATGGTGTATATGACTTTGACCAGACTGAGGGGGGGGTTAACTACACATCATAGGGTTGGAGGTAACCCCAAGAGTTCTCTTACATCAGGAGTGTCGAAGCCCAGGTCCTTAGGGTCACAAAAGTCCTTGCTTGTGACCTTAGGTAGTAGTGCCCACAAGTGGCGGCTTTTCCTAACGGAGCTTCTTGTTGAAAAACATTTTGTTTTGGTCTGTTTGCCTGTATATGTATTCCATGAAATAATTCATAGTTGGTGCAGAGCCACACTTTGCGATCTTGTAAGTGCTTGGGTTGGAGGGGTTAATGAAATACTTTTGCTTTTATTAAGCTTGTGAATAGCTGGCAGTTGTTAAAGAGCTCTGAAAGATTGTGCACAAGGAATGAGAAGCTGACAGTTAAGAGAAACAGATCTGCCAGCTCTTCATGAAAACAGATGATCGGTCTGGCAGTGTCCTGCGATCTCACACACCGAGGGCAGAGGGGCTGCCAAACACAGGCCCTTCTAAATACACAGCACACCAAGTTCACTGTAGCCCTAGGCTTTCTAACTGTCTAATACTGATATACTGTACCCCTAGGCTTTCTAACGGTCTAATACTGATATACTGTACCCCTAGGCTTTTTAACGGTCTAATACTGATATACTCTGGAGTGTAAGCTTGTGAGCAGGGTCCATTCTAACCTAATTTATCAGTTTGTCATATGCTTTGATATATATATATAAATAATATATATTGTATTGTAAGAACAACTGCGCTATATAAATAAAATAAATAATAATATTGCACCCCTGGGCTCTCTTGGTACCCAATACTTATATACTGCACACAGGGACTCTCTTACTGTCTAATACAGATATATTGCACCCCTGGGCTTTCTTGGTACCAAAGTACTTATCACACCTCTCAGCGAGCCGCCCATGGACTAGCTGGCCTGGAGCTAAATATCCTTCTGGGCCTGATTCATACACTGGATGCTCTACTCATCTGAGGAGATCCTGCAGGCAGAATAAACTGTGGGCATTAAAAGTTTATATTGGGCAGCTTAGCTTTCTGAATCTGGTGTATCAGACACGTTACTTCCATACCGCGGAAAAGATTCTATGCAGAGACCAAATGCGTTACCCTAATGGCTCTAATACCGGTCCTCATGGAAACCCTGACTTGTCACCTGTACTCAAGCCACCTGTATTCAAGCAGGGATACGAACCATAACATACTGAAAGCAAAAGCACCGCCAGGTAGCCTTATTTATGAGCACAGCAGATTGCTATTGCCATATTTTATGTACACGTACATATACAGCGTGCTGTCATATATACACTATATCATGCTACTGTGTAAATTAACACGCTATACTTCAAGACCGTAGTCCTGCTTCATACTACTATGTCATGTCCCTGGCTAAGAAACATTCGGTATGCTGTTTGATCATTATTCTCAGAAAAAACATGGAAGATATACATACATCGGTAGTATAATCGTATACAATTACAACACAGGTTTCGCCGGCTCTGATGCCATTTGCCTTCAGTGTTACTCAGGCTTGGTGGTCCCGTTAGACGACTCCATCCTATTAGTCCTGCTGTGCGATCTGAACTTGCTATTCATGCTGTGTGACCTAATCATGGTGGTCTTGTAATGTGACTCTGCTTTTTGTGGCATATCTGTCTTGGCAAAGAGGTCAGTATTTTTTTTTTTGTTTTCTTCGTAATCCCCCGGCTGGGTCCCGTGATCATCAAGCGATGTATTAGCCTCTAATCATGTAAAGCTGGCTTTAGGTGGCCGCTGGGTTGCAGCAAGATGTACACAAGGATCACATTCCTTGGGAGTCTTGGCAACAATAAAGACATCCACAAATCGGTCAAGAATGAAGAGAAATTCCCTGAAATTTTCTCAAACTTTGCTTTAAAAGGCACTATTGGTTAATTATTATATATATATATATATAATATATATATATATATATATATGTCTGGAAATATTCGGGTTTAAAGTCGGTAAATGGAAAATAACTTTTACAAAAAACTTTTTCTATTTTTAAACAACAAATTAAGATTTAATTAATTAAATTTAAAATTATTCAGATCCAATTGATTTGGGAAAAACCGTTGGGAAATGTTGCTTTTGTTCAAGGATTATGGAATTGAAAGGGGAACAAATTATATTACCGTATATTATGTCAAAATTATATTATGCATTCAATATAATAACATTAGTTTATAACAGTAAACCACTGCTATTAGGTAGTAAATGGTGGTTAACATACTATTTGTAACGCTTTGGTGAGCTGCAACAGGTTTTATGAGGTTGTCTTGATAAATTTCAAGCATTATACCCTCTTTATACAAGCGGCTAAATGGGTGCATAGCACAGCTGATCCAATTAAACAAGGTACCCCAAAGCCAGGATACTCATATTCAAAAGAATTTAATATTTAAAAAATAAGTACTATTACAAAGATGTGCTTTGGGTGAGAGAAAATGAGAATTCCACTTGCTTTGTGTGTAAACTAATAAACAGCTCTGTATGTACATATCCTGGACATTAAAGTATATCTCTTGCTACGAAGTACCACTAGGAATGTATATATGTAATTAAACCTAGATTTATGTGTATACCATTAGAAAAGGTATCTTTACTACCTGCTCTCTGGATGTGCATGATAATTCTCCCCTATTATGTTATCTCTCACCTGTTAAGTTGCTGATTGTTGTTGATTGGTTCAGGTTGCCCATGTAGAACATGAGGAGAAGGGAGAGAATTTTAGTATGGAAAGTTGGTTACGTATACATATACCGGCCCTGACACCGATCTCCTGATGTAAAATAATTCCTTACGATCTCCTGATGTAAAATAATTCCTTACTTTTAAAAAGATTTTGAATTAATTTATACATTTAATTATACTAGAAGCTGTGACAGCAATGTTTTCCCCATTAAAGAAGGTCATAGCTAAAATGCAATCAGTGGTTGTGAAGTAGAAAAGAAAGGGCAAATGTTGTTGACCGATCCCTCTTATCAGGAGTCAAACACAGATTCTGATTTTCATAGAGGTTATACGTGTATTGTGAGCATGGCTTGCGTCCAGCATCTGGGGCTTCTTTGTGTAAGAACATGACCTCTGTTCGTTTTTACGTGTGATCCACGAATCCTATTTTAGTTTTTGTCTTGAATAATTTTCCGCCGTATGCATGTGGCGCAGGTAACCCCTTATTGCTTGTTGTTGCCTCATTTAAAGTGAGTACAGCTACTTACATCTAAAATGGTTTTGCAAATGAAATATCCATCCATCGACGATCAGGCTCAATAATAACTTATTTTATACATAGTGAAAACAGGGGATTATATAAGAATATGCAGAAAGCAATCACGTTAGGCAAAATGTCCTCAAAAGCCAATTTTTACGTTTGGAGGAGAGAGGGGCAGATGTAAATCATTCTAAAATAGGTGAATTATGAACATGCGAGTATAGTGTCCAGAAGGTGTCAGCAGCCGGGCTGGTGTTCCCATTCATGAAGGTTAATAAATACCCCTCTGCGTGTCTCTTGGTCTTATAATTACTGTATACGCTCTATACTGCTTTATACATTTTTCTACAGCTCATTTTCCAAGATGGGGTGCTAGATCAGCTATATTTGAGCTGGCGTTCGGTATAGTCTTAGATCTCCTACATACAACGTAATCATGGAAGTTGGATGCCACAAATGTCGTCACACATCGGTAGTAAGCCACTTATTGTCAATGTACCAAAATGCGTCTTTATTTGTGGCAATATCTACCGGCGGCACGTCTGACATCAGTTTAGATTGGCACCACTCTTTGTCTGAAGTCTCAATAGGAAACTTCATCATATGCTTCATATATTCATATATATAAATCTTGCTTTATGGGATTTTCAACACCCAGTGGTATAATATAAGTGTCAATGCTCTGTATAATATAAGTATCAATGCTCTATATAATGTACGTATTAATGCTCTGTATGATATACGTGTCAATGCTATGTATAAGTATCAATGATCTATATAAGTATCGATGCTTTGTATAATATAAGTATCAATGCTCTATATAATATAAGTGGCAATGCTCTGTGTAATCTAAGTATCGATTCTCTATATAATATGAGTGTCAATTCTCTGTATACTATAAGTATCAATTCTCTGTATAATATAATTATTAATGCTCTGTATAATGTAAGTATTAATGCTCTGTATAATATAAGTATCAATGCTCTGTATAATATAAGTGTCAATGATCTGTATAATATAAGTATTAGTGCTCTGTATAATATAAGTATCAATGCTCTGTATAATATAAGTGTCAATGCCCTGTATAATATAAGTATTAATGCTCGGTATAATATTAGTATTAATGCTCTGTATAATATAAGTATCAATGCTCTGTATAATGTAAGTATTAATGCTCTGTATAATATAAGTGTCAATGCTCTGTGTAATATAAGTGTGGAAAAGTTTTAGTTATGATGTTATGATGCTGGGGTTGTGCATAAATATAAAGTATCGGTTAGCTGATGGGGTCTTTGGATGCTTTCTGTGTAAGAGGTTGATAAAATAAACCACTCGACCTTGTGGGGGAGTCACCACAAACTTTTGGAAACATGGCTTGTGCCTTTGTGAGGCCGTGAGCATCCCACGCGCTGGTGGTCGATAAACCAGAGCATGGACTGTAGGCAGAAGATAACGACACAGTATAGATGTTTGTACTTCTGATATTTTAAAAGACCAAACGTGATATCTTTGTGTTGGGAGGTGTCACTGGCGGACAGAGCTTTACGAACAAACATTGCTTATGTGAAATAGAACTCTTGTAGGACCTGGAGTTATACAGATGAGATAGACAAGAATTTTGGGTAGGATGAAACAAGTAAGGGTGACCCCTCTGTAGTCAAAAAGAAGAGATGAGGGTCAATTTTTAATTATAAATGGCCTACGTTTATTTGCAAGGTGAACAAACTTAACGGATATATGCAAACCTCAGGGGACTGACATCTTGTATTGAGTCCAAATTTCTCATGGAAAAAACTGTCCCTAACAAAGGATGTAACTTCTCAATATACAGCCATATTGGTCCAAGAGAAGATGGAGTCTTTTGGTGATGGTATCTTATATGGACATAAAAACCCATAAGCTTTTGGGACCTCAGAGGTCTCTTCTTCCCTCCGAAGAAGAGACTTCTGTGGTCCAAAGGCTTGTCTGAGTCTATATATATTCCTGTGTTGGACCACTAAAAACTTTCGACTAAATACTTCATATTGAAGTTTTTTTGCTAATACTTAAAATCATTTTGCTTCTTATTTTACCCATAATTTATTTGTTTATTTGGTATATTATCATATATCACTTTCTGCACTATTGAAGTTGTGTTTAATTTTCTCTATGACATCATCCAATCAGCAATGAGTACAAAGCTTAATATTGATGTGGCCTGTTCTAAATTAATCTTTAGATTTTGGTGATTATATCATTGACGAATTGACACACGGGCTAAGCTCACCCTTTCTGCACTTTCTTTTTTGGATGACTAATGAATCCCCTTGATGTTTTATTGTTTCAGGGCATGACATCAATGGAGCTCTGGAGCCCTCAAATATTGACACCAGCATCCTAGAGGACTATATTAGCAAAGAGGACTCCTCTGAAATGTGAGTGACAAGACATTGGAAGAACAGTCATCCGTTGATATGAAGCACCACTGTTTATAGCTTTTCTCTACAACACGCCCTATTACACAATAAAACTTCTCCATATAACCATCTGTTCATTATAACTCTTCCTATCACTCAATATAACGGCTCTTTATATCTGCTGTTATTGCTCCATGTAATGTCCCATGGAACTCCCTTTAGAAGTTCCCTATTACTGCCCCTTAAGTATTATGAAACTGCTCCTCATAACTCCCCCTGTTTATAGTCTAGACTAGTGACAACTAACCCAGTCCTCAGGACCAGACAGACCATCAGGCTAATGCCGGATGACGCCTCTCACATACCTTTATGACCACTTTGTTTGGCAGCTTCCTTGTGAGGCTACCTGCTTGATACACGTGACCTCATGCTGCAAATGTGTAAGAGCCTCGCTTGCCGTCACGTATATATCTAGCAGGTGGCCGAATGTATGGTCATCAAATTGCCAGGGTTTAATTTTATCCACTGCCCGGTCCTGCAAACGGTCCAGTTTTTGTGAATCCCCATTTTGAATAGAATGTTGTAATCACTAAATCCTTTCCTGTTAGTGTGCCTTGGAGACTGGTCTAGACTGCCAGGAAAACCAATACTTATCAGATATGTTATATCTGTGCTGATCATGCTGCAAATTCTGATGCCATTTCTACATATAAGGCGCCACCTTGTGGAACAGTTTGCTGGAACATTAGGTTGGGTCTTCCCCGACCCTGAGAATACGTCATAGGTCACTAATACAGGCACAATCCCGCTTGGATGTTCTAATTAATACTAGTAAACATAAAAGTAGATTTTATACTTGTAGGGTGTAGTCTTCTAAGCTATTGTATACATGAATGTTTATAGCTACGTGGGGTCTCTAATGTGTTTCTGTTTGCTATTACACACAGCTGCTTCCCAGACATCTCTGGCTCTGCAGGTTATTCCAATCCTCAGGCTTGTGGCTCCTCAGGGGGCCACCTACCCATCAATAACAGCGTAAGCCATGGTCTCAGTGCCAACTCAGGTGGGGTCCTCCACATGGGTCAACAAATGCCAATGCGTCCTGGCATGGGAGGGAACTGCGGCGCTCCAGCATTCCAATCACACATTAACTGTAACAATAACAATGCCTTAATCAACTCTAAAGGATACCCTGTACCCATGTGCATGAGCGGACCGAGCCTCCCCATCAAGGCAGAGCCTAAAACCAGCTATGCAGCCGGGTAAGTGACACAAGAACGTAGGTCAAAGCTAAAACGATTGAAACGAGACAATGAACCAGACATAGAAAGATGTCCTAGGACTTCATGAGTAGGATAAACCTGTAGGTTAGGAACCTATGAGTCTAGAACCTATAAATTATGGGACTTGTGATCTCACCTATGCGTCTAGAACCTATAAATTATGGGACTTGTGATCTAAGTAACTGAGACTTTACACACACAAGTGCATAAGCTTTGTGAAATAACATGATGTGCTGGACTCAAAGTCGTCCAACTACTGAAATAGGAGGAGAGAGACATTGGGTGAAAGCAATAGGTAATTAAAGCAGGGCGAGGATGTTTCTGGGGTCGGGGTGTTATCAGGTAGACGGGCCAAGTAGATCACGGAGGAACATGTGAAGGAAGAGAGATATGCTTATACACTCAACACTGAGATGGAGGTGAAATGAAGTGAGTTGAAAAATGTAACTGTTAACTATTCGTCATGGAGAACCAGCCCCCAACATGTTTCTCCTGAAAAGGTGGCCCTGTGTAATGCATAATTGTATCACTGATGTATCTTCTGATCTTCTTTTTGACTGGATTACTTATTCAGTGTGCTGGGTCAGTCTGGTTCTTCTCACTTAGATTGGCTCCACATATAATACATAACAAAGTCAGAAAGATTAAATGTTTCAGCTCACCTAAACTTTTCTGCAACTCATGATTTAGTGAATACACCCCAGAAGGTATGTAGACACTTAATGAATTTAGACCAAAAATCAGATTCCATAGCTCAGGAGTCTGGGTAATCATAACAAATGGTGTAAACGCACATATAAACACATATAAATGGAATAAACACATATAAATGGGGTAAACACACACACATGAAGTATCTATATTTCCTAAGATATATTTCCTAGACGGACTAGCTTTCAGATGATGTCACTCGGTCTTGGAGTGTCTATTTAGTGGGCAAAACGAAATTGTTCACAAGTTCAGAAATATTTTTTTTATATATTTTAAATATTATTCTGGTATAATAAGTTAATTGTAATCCGTAGCTTTTCCTGTCCTGTTTATAGATCTTTGAGTCACTGATTGTTTTAGTCGTTGAGCCACCCCGTGGTTAAATGAATTAGTGTGTTTTTTTCCAAAATCATAGCATTTAAAGGTATTTTCTGTGCTTTCGTCTTCAGCACTTTACCCGACTCTCCCCCAGACTCTGGATCAGAAGCGTACTCCCCCCAGCAGCTGAATGGTAAGTGCCTATACGGTATTTCACCCCTCCTTCAATAGAAGTGGTTTTGTCCAGATGGTGTTATCGGTCAAGGGAGAGAGAGGAGGTATGAAATTCGGGAGAGATAACCAGTGGGTAAATATTCCAGCTCTACTGTTATGTATGTTACGGAAAAGAGAGGGACTCTGGAGCATCGAGATTAAGAGAGAGACGGGAAAAGAGTGTGAGTGGTGGTGGAGAGGAACATTTGGGGAAAAAATAATCGAGGTAGCATGTATTAGGGGGGGAAAGTTATAGAATGAGAGGAAGAAGAGAAGTGGTGAAGGTAAAGCACTTGGAGATACCGCAGGAGGAACAGAGGATAGAGGTAGTTGAAAGAGCTGGAGAGAGGGGAGGAGTGAAATGCAGATTGGGGGTACCAGTTGGTTTTGGGGAAGGAAGGAGGAGATGGAGGAAGATAGTGAGACACGGCAGAGGAATATAGAAGGGGAGGTGTCTTTAACTCAGGAGAAGAGAGAAAAGCACCCAGCAAACCAACAGCATGGGATAGGGTGTTGGCAGAGGACTAACAGCCGGTGAGATATTTAACAATGACACGGTGTTGTTGAGAAAGCAGAGGGGGTGTCCTGCCGTGGTCAGGGAGTCCCGTATAACACCCGCATGTCTGTCTGTGCACTGCTCTGTATTGTGACGTGTAGTCTGGGAGGAGACATTGGACAGATGGGAGCGCTTGGTACAGGTGACACCGCTGCATCCTAGCCGTTTACGCGCACTGTGACAGGTGTGACTGCTTGGGTGGGTGTCAGTGAAAGAATCACAGCGCCCGGACTGGAAAAAAAAATCCTGTGTATTAGGATCGGGATCTTTGTTTATCACTGTTCAGAAATGTCTGGAATTCTTCACCAGCCCCTCCCTAAATCTATCTTGAAAATGTCTCTAGAAGACACCCCCACACACCGCCTCTCTGCACACATCACGGTGTCTGAATCAAGTTATATATATACATATATACCGGTATATATATATATATATATATATATAATTTTCAGGAGTCGTGGCTAACAGGTATTCCTTACGCGCAAAATAAATTAAAATGGGCTAAATAAACAGAATGTTCTTATCTGCGGCCAATTTTACTAAATGAATCAAATTACCTGTGTGTGGAAATGAGCTCTAAATCACTTTCCCATCTATGTTTCTTTTTTTTATTTCACAGACCCTCATCTACTACGCACCATGACCCCGGAAAACATGTGTCACATCACCCCACCTTCCCGTCTTGAGCATCCATCTCATCTACAGGGCCCTCCTCACCCCGCACACCCACAGCATTATCCTAACATGCAACGAGAGCTGTACCTGAAAGTAGAGTCTATGATGCCCCAATATCCACCCCTTGGCCCCGGAATGCCCCCTGCAGACATACATCATGTTCAGCAATCCCAGATGCTCCATCAGCTTCTTCAGCAACAGCACGGAGCAGAGTATGTACTACGTGGACGTTATTGCATGTATATACTCTGCATTTTCCTTAATTTTTTGGTAGCTTAGACGTTTTAAATGGAGATATTCTCACAATGGATTAAGTACTATACTGATTTGGGTACCGAAGCAAAATATATTTCTTTCTTGTTTATATGTTATTATTTAAAAAAAAATATTCCTCTATATTCTCTGAAAATAGGATTTAATTTTTTTTTCCAATCTTAATTGTCTATTGCAGACTTCCAGTTCACCCTACAAAGAAGAGGAAACACTCAGATTCTCCAACCAACACCCTGAGGGACCAGATAACCAATGGAGGCATGGTGAAACAGGAGCCGGGTACTAATACACACACACCCAGTAACACATACTTACACCTATTTCCTCAATGGAGGGGTGGTAGAGCAGGAGCCGGGTACTGAGACACACATATGGCAGCACATGATTATATAGAGCACTTGTGGAGTAGATATAACAGAAAGGACCATGGTATTATATTGTTAGTGGGTAATTTACCTTGTTCTGGAACATGACACAGTGACACAAGGTGGGAGGTGTATTTTGTGCCATATTTACCCTGTAGCTTCGTAGTTCTCCAGTCCTCATCCTGTGTATCCTATCCCAGGTCTCATGCAGGACAATGACAGCTTAAATGGGACATACCTGGACCCCAATTACCAGTCAATAAAATGGCAGCCTCATCAGCAGAACAAATGGGTCACCCTGTACGACAGCAACTACAAAGAACTGTAAGCAAACAACAGGAAAGCAACATGTACACATGAAATGATGTTGGCATACTCCCAAAACGAGATGTAATGATCTTTTAGTAGGTAGATAGTCATGATCTATTTATAGGAAAAGACTGCGTGATATTCCTCCTTAAACATATTGGCAACCAATGGTCACTTGATTATCTAATTGATAAATTAGAGATAGTCCTAAACCTTGGTATCTTACAGATCTATAGGACTGGAATTACCCTGAAGTTCCATGCAATCTTTGTTATGGCTTTAGGAAGTTATAGGACTTATGAGGGAGATGTTGGCATTTAAATGGTTTTTACGATTAAGCCAATTGTAATGTTGGAGGGTATACACGGGAATTATGTGAGGATCCACTGATGTTTCCTTCCATCCTACAGCCCAATGCCCACCTACAAGGTGGATGCAGACAAGGGATTTAACTTCTCGGTGGGAGATGATTCATTCGTATGCCAGAAGAAGAACCACTTCCAGGTTACTGTATACATTGGCATGATTGGAGAGCCTAAATACGTCAAAACACCAGAGGGCATTGTCCCTTTGGATTGTTTCTTCTTGAAATTAAACGGTGTAAAGGTAAGCTATAGAAGGAGAAAGGATGGGAGCAATAGGAGAAAAAGAAGAGTCCCACATGTACAAATGAGACAATATGCTAAAATATGCCTAAAATAATTATGCAGAAGCAGAAGATTTCTTACCCATTTAAGAACGCCAGCCATTGAACCTGCGAATAACTTTTGTTGTTAGTGTCAGGGTCTATTGGTTAAATGGATATTTGAATTTAGTTTAATGTGGGGCAGAAAGTCAGTAAATATATTGTAATTAATTTAAACATCATTTAAAGGGAGAGTAAACGTTTTTAGGCAAAATGCTATAAAAGGCAGAGTTTGTCGTTGTAAAAATCTGTCTCCAAGATGTATATATTGGCACCTTGACAATATGACAATATATGACAATAACTTCATTATGTAGCAATATATTTTCATAGACTTTGCCATCCCTGATATTGTAGTGGGATGTCCAAGTGTTGGCATGTGAGGAAGAATGGTAAATCTTCAAGCTTGAAGTTGAAATAAAGGGGTGACATGTTGATATCGTAACTAGAAAGGTGTCTTTCCTTTGTGAGATTAAGTTGTGGCTCCACTCTTTTCACGTTCCACATTGTTATTAATGTTATTAAGTTCTAAGAAAAGTTCTAAGAAAGCAACTTAGAGAGTTGTTCTGTAACTACCCAACAAGGTTGCTAAAAGTTTAATTTTAGCAACCATGTTGACCACTTGTTCCATATGTCTGTCTTTACAGTTGGAAGCCATTAATCAGTCCATCAGTATTGAACAGTCGCAGTCTGACCGCAGCAAACGTCCGTTTCATCCAGTCACGTGAGTCATTCAAAGTTGGCAGAATGAGAAAAATAATAGGGGGTGGGGGGTAAGAAAAGGAGAAAAAGTCAACAAGAAAGTGGTGTGGTGGGGTATGTAAAGATGAGCATGACAATGAAATCGAATAGCTTATCGCTACTAAACAGCTACGGGCTGGCAGTGGATTATAGGAATTGTAGCAGAAGAACAGTTTGAGAGATGCCAGATTGTTAACTTTGTTTTCCAACTTCTCATGTATCCTGCCTTTCATCTCAAACAAACAAATGTAAATCACGTTTTTAAAAACCAGTGTGCCTGAGATAAAACATGACTGATAGCCGTCCAGCTGTCTAAAACCTTATGTTTTTAACAACGCAAATGGGATTCTAGTAAATGTTTTTGTCTTCAATAAGTGTTAGCACTTCCTATTTGGTTTAAATAGTTACAACAGTTCATATAAAGCTATCATGTGTCTTTCACTAAAATAATAATAATAAAATGCTGTCTTTCATGTGTTTCAGGTTGACGCTTCCCCCAGATCAGGTCACTAAAGTGACTGTTGGGCGGCTGCATTTTAGTGAAACCACCGCAAACAACATGAGAAAAAAAGGAAAGCCCAATCCTGACCAGAGGTGGTTGTCGCACACCGCACACTGACACATACACGCTCCACACAGTGATACACCAGCTTACAAAGTGTTATATTGTGGCCTAAGCTGACTATGTCTAGGGTGGAAGTCCCCCTTTGGACTATTGATCAGAGTTATTGGTGCCCGGTCTACTTAATGGGTCGCATCATACAGTATGCGGTATGCACGCTGTGCTTACTAAAGAGTGCATTATGAGACACTAAGTCATCTACACTGAAATTAGGGCAATGGAAAGATACCAAGCCGAGTGTTACTGTGTAATAAATATACACACATCGGCACAGAAACTCTGTGACAAAATGGATACTGTTCTGTTGGTGCCACAGAAGATAGTCGGTCTAGTAGGCCATCATTCATAGAGTAATAAGTGCTCACAAACACATAAACTTCTAAGATTCAGATATCCCTTTTTCAAATATACGAAGAAAGTAAATGTTGAGCAGCACAGTTTACCATAAGTTTAAGATTTAAGCTTGACAGACACAGAAATACATTCACTGGCTCCCCTAGCCGTATATCACTGATCCTTGTCTTTCTTCAGTGCCCTGTTGATTCTTTTTTTTCTGCTTATCCGTTCCACACTCCCTTATTCTCCTCATCCTTCTCCTGTCCTTTGGCACTTTCCTTCCTTTGCTTTTATTCAAATCTAGTCCCCATTTCCTACTCTCCGAACTCTTCTGTATGTTGTCTACCTCCACCTGGAGGAAGATCTTCTAGTGTTTATACATGCCTCTTCTTTTTATTGCAGATATTTCCTCTTGGTTGTGGCTCTTCAAGCGCAGGCTCAGAATCAGACATACCTAGTGGCAGCACATTCTTCCGAGCGTATCATTGTCAGAGTGAGTACATGTCTTGGGGTTATTACGTTTCGTATTTGCTACGGATGAATTCATTGAGGTTCCATGTGTTTCATTGTGCAAAACCCAGATATTTATCTTACATGTTTTTCAGTTTGAGACTTTGCGATGTCTTTTTGTTGTATTAATGAAGATACTTTGTCATGAGGTCTAGTCTTTTATCTCACTAGACAGTCTTTTCATGGTTTGAAGTGTTTTCTCACCCACAGGCCTCCAACCCTGGACAGTTTGAGAGTGACAGTGAGGTTCTGTGGCAGCGTGGCCAGCTCCCCGACACAGTCTTTCACCATGGGCGAATTGGCATCAACACAGAGAGGCCGGATGAAGCCCTTGTGGTTCATGGAAATGTCAAAGTTATGGGCTCACTAATGCATCCGTCTGATATTCGAGCCAAAGAGGCCATTGAGGAGGTGAGACATTTATGTAAAGGAGAGGTCCATGGAGTGGCGTTAGATGAATAAAGTGGTAAAAGCAAGAGAGGAACTTTCATGATGTAGAAGAATGTGGCCAAAAATTAGTAAGCCAAGGACTGGAGCAGCATAACAAAGAGAAGGAGTTGATTTTCATAGCTGGCAAGATGAATATGTATTATTGATTCCTATATATAAAAGTTTCAAGTGCTTTTTTAAATTAATCTTTATTTACTATTATGTGATAATTGTCTTCTTCAGGTGGATACCACAGAGCAGTTGAAACGGATCTCTCAGATGCGCCTGGTTCATTATCATTATAAACCCGAGTTTGCCAGCACAGTAGGACTTGACAACACAGAAGAGACAGGTATCGCTCAAAATCATCTCTGCCCCTTATTTGATAGCATGATGCACCTTCCCTTATCCATAGAATGTTGATGGATGCGTCACAATTATTGTTTCTGCTGTCTACCGCAGGGGTGATTGCTCAGGAAGTTCAAGAAATTCTCCCCGAGGCCGTTAAGAAGAGTGGAGATGTTGTGTGTGCCAACGGAGAGACAATTGAAAACTTCCTTGTAGTGAACAAGGTGGGTTGTTTATAGGAGAAGGGTGAGTGTGGAGTGATCCAAGTGGTGTTACGTAAGCAGTGGTTGTGCAGATACTTGTGTCAAGGAATATGACTATGATCAAGTGATGATACCTGCTGTGGATTGCATGCCGGTGGTGGTAGATGCTGAGTGGCGAGAGAGATGCTATAGAGGGACAGGCCTTGAACTTTGGTGTATACCTTCTGATCTCAAGGAGCGTATTTTCATGGAGAACGTGGGCGCGGTGAAGGAGCTTTGCAAACTCACAGACAACCTGGAGACTCGGATTGATGAGCTGGAGAGATGGAGCCGTAAACTGGCAAAACTGAGGAGGTTCGACAGCATGAAGAGCACCAACAGGTAACATTTACATGTGGCTTCTGTCTATATAACTTATATTATTCCTATGATAACCTATCATTATCTTAACCGTGAAACAGAAACTCTCCATGCTCATTAGTTTATCTCCTATTAGTCACACAGGAAGTCAGTTCAGCCGTGCAGGAAGCATCCCCTACAAACAACGACCACCCAAAGTCATGGGCAAGGTAGGTGGAATGGTTTGCCATGTCTCAGGGTCCTTGAACATATCATTTGAATGGGGTCCTCTTCTTTTGTGTCCAAATTGTTATGTGATGCACATATGCATTATGTCTTGTTTACCCATTTTATAGCCCTGCTGAATATCATGGTGCTATATAAATCAATAATTACAGCAGTAACCAAACAAAACCAGCTAGAACCATCTTCTGGGGTAGGCCGCATCACCACACTGAAGCCAACCATCCCGTGTAGCATCCCTCAGGCCATAATTTATAAAAACTGCAGATTTTTCCTATACTTGTCTGTGAAATGGATTTAGAATCATTTAATAAATAGATATCATCATATATGCCATTGCTTTGGTTAGTTGATATAACAATATCGACAACTTTGACATTTCAGGGATTTACTGTTGGGTAATTCGGGACGCCTTTGGGTTCTACCAACAAATTTCCAGCTAAGCCTAAAAGGTTTATTGACCATCTTTCTGTATTCCGGAATAGACGTGTCCCCCTTTCAGTGTAAATATAAGCCTGCATGTAGTCCAGGTCCCATTTTTGTGCCACTGGTTTCATTTCCATATTGCCACGTAGCCAGTTCTTATACATGAACTAGTAAACACATTTTAACAGGCATGAAAATACGTTCTGTCATCAGACACTGAGCATTGTGTCAAACGGATATGTCATTCTTGTCAATGTGATGATCGGCTGTGTATGCTGTGTGTGTATTCTCCTCCCAGGTGGTACATGTGCGGTTTATTGATCATTCAGTGTCTTTTAGATGTATACATATATGTTACAGAGTGTATTTGAAGAGTTGTTTTTTGTTCTTTCTCCTTAGACCATCTCACCCCCTCCAGACCAGAGTTGCGTTAGTCAGCGTTTTCTCCAGGCCACCATCATCGCTCTGGTTATTATTATGGCTTTTAGGTAAGGCCTTCATAACAAACCATCCCAGCACTAAATCCAGTGTTGACGATACTTGCACAGTTGGAGCACATCCTTACCTAAGGCAGTGCTGGACAAACCTATATCAAATTTAAATACCAGCTGATCAATTCCTTCCACACCAAACTCATCCAACCATGTCTTTATGGACCTTGCTTTGTGCGCTGGGGGGCACAGTCATGCTGGAATAGAGAAGAGCCTTCCCCAAACTGTTCCCCCAAAGTTGGAAGCATTGTCTGAAATGTCTTGGTATGTCCCATTGGATGTCATAAAAGTCCCAATTGGTGTAATGGTCCCAATACCTTTGTCCATTAAACATGCCCACTAATCCCCTCCATACCATTGAAGTCCTATGTCTTCTTTGTCCAAATGCAGTGTTATTTCCATGACAACCCTGTATGTGCTGAACCTGCGCAGTGAAGATGAACTGCTTGATATGGACGGGTAAGTTAGAGGACATATAGGCCCCTGGCTATTGGAATCGGTGTTGGGTGAGACAATAACAAAATGAAAAAAACTAGTTATATGTTATTTAGATCATTCTTCATGAAACCTTATAAGTTAGGTAGTTTTGCTTATGGGGCGGTTATCTGTCAGCTGTCGCTACATTTCTAGTACGTTCTGTATCTCTCTGCCTATTTTTTGTATCTCGGGTTTCTTCCTGAATCCTCCTCATCTCTCTCTGCTGCTCGCAGAACTCTCAGTCCACCTGGAACCTGCACTCTTTTCTTCCGGGAGATCCGCCTTACACTTCCTTTTGCTCTATGCACATGGTATGTCACTTCTTCAACATTTGCCTTTCTCACTTAATCTTCTTCCTTCCTGTCCACTCTCTATTTTATTCATTTTAGTTTCTTTAAAATCCTTCTTTCATTTTACTCTCTTCTAAAGACCATTTTTTTCTACATTATCTCGTTAGGTCAAGCCAAAACTTTGACACCACACAACTGAAAGGCTCCACAATCATACCATCAGAAACTACAAAGGGCACGGGTACGTTTTTGAGTTTGAGATGGTTACTTGCTGATGTGGTTTATGCGCGTCCTATATACTTGTAGCTATATATATATATATATATATATAGATATATATAGATATATATAATATATATATAGATATATAGTATAATCTATCTATCTATACACATGTATTACATTTATATTATATAATACATTTATTATTCTTTATACTTTAGGCTGGCTCCATGACCCAGACCCTTCCCTTACCATTAACCTGTGTATGAATCCACCATGCCCTGCAGTCTGCTGCTCTCGGGTTTATAGCTCTGTCTCTCCAAGCTCCTCTCCCGAGATGCCTTCATCTCCCAGACAGGTCATCACAGCAACTGGTGAGAGATCTCCAAATGTCAAATACTTCCCTTTCCCTAGGTGCATATGCCCAATATGCATGTATTAACTTGGTCATTTTGTCTTCTCCAAAGTCAATGCTCCATCTGCCACAATCAGGAAGGCTAAATCCCGCACCATTGACAAAAGCCGCAACATCTTACAGAGTCCTCCTCGTCCTGTCAGCCCTCCAACCTCTTACACCCAGGGCAAAACCAAAAACAGTCCCAACAGCCTCCCTGGTCAGGGCCAGCGAAGCAAGAGAAGTCTTCAGGAGGAGACTACAAAGCCTCAGAGAGTGAGCCCCGCTCAGGAGAATGGTGAGGGGCAATTTCGCACAATGATTGTGTAGATTAGTGACACTTCTCTTTTTTCTTTTATCCCTTCCCTGACCGTGTCTGCCTGTTTAATTTGCATCTAAATCTTTGCCTTGCAGAAAATCAGGCCTATCTGACCACCATCCGGCTTGTAGAGACCAACACTTTAATCACCAATCGACTGTGCTCTTCTGCTGACACCTGCAGGTGGGGTACACCGGCACTCATACCCCATGTTTCAACACCATGTGACTTATTTTTTCACGGATAAAAATGTGACTTGTTTTCTCATCTAGGTCTGGAAATTATTCCTTTTCTCTCCCTCTAAGCAATTACAGCCCACTGACTGGGATCCTGACGCTGGAACTCAAGTGAGTCTGCTTATAATTATTTTCTCTGTTTTATCATTTTGCTACACCACGTGTATCCGTGTCTTACATGTATCTGACACGTGTCACCCTTAGCTCCACCTCTGATGTCTCGGTGAACTTGTGTGAAACGTCTTCAGGCGCAGATTGTCAAGACGCAGTATCGGACACAACTCCCAAGAACCAGAGCTGTCTCCAGGTACTTCCATCATGTTTACACTTTCAGTGACCCTCATACAAGAGAAACGCGGTGTCCATTGATGAGATGTCCAACTAACATGCCCCACCATTATTCTAATTTCTGTTAATCCACCACTCCACCCATTGTGCTCTCCTTCCCCTTTGAAGATGCCCTCGCCCCCCAAACATTTTTTCTTTCTGCCGATTGCTGTGCATTTTTTCATCTTTTGTGCCTGGCAGACATATAACAAAAGTCAGCTCGTTATTTTCTCCCTTTCTCATCAACCCCTGACACTAAGTGCAGTATTATGGTATCATCAGACATGTTATCATCTGATTGTGATGAGTGGGAAAGTGTTTCACCGCAAAGGGTGACCTCTGTATGGATGGCTTCCAGAGTCTCCAAACAAATTAAAAATGTTGAACCCAAGAATGTATCCTGGAGGAATAAATCACCTGCTTAATTTGATGATTTATAAGCATGCGACTAATGGATATAAATGGTACAGAAGTTGCGATACATGCAAGTAGGATAGTAAACTCTGCCTGTCCCAGATTCTTTGTGCACTGAATATGAATATATGAACGGCACAGGAGTATGAGCATAAAAGCACTGCTGCTTTTTAAAACTACCTGGTGTGTAGATATATTTTTTAAAGTTGGTTTGAGTCTCGATTATCACTTTAAAGAACTTGGCCTCTCTACATCTGTTCTTAGGTATCTGGAACCTGCGTCCCACCTGTCCCTTCCTCATCCCAACTATGGTCTCTGCAGCTTCTTCCGTCACTCGATTTCACCTTCCATCTCCAGGTGTCTCCTCCGGTAAGTTACTAACAGGTTTAGCCCCTGCTTTGTAGAGTTTTACTCTGTTTATCTTTGTTGCACTTTAGTTCAGGCTTTGTGGACAGGAATTAATAAGTAGACATAATTGTTTGTACACGGACCCATTTGTTGTCCCCCAGATCGTGCAGATCACGCAGGGGCTGTAGTAAAAAACTCGATTAACCTGTCAGTGTTACTCTGTGCTGTGCATTTCTAGATGGTGCATCTCAGAAGTAATTCCACTTGTGATGGACCACATTGTCCATGAATTCAGGACCAATTCGTATATTTTAATGCATCAGTTTCGTTATAAGGTTTTTCAATACCGATTCTCTCTTTGTTCTGCAGAGTTCATCAGGATGTTATGACGTATCTGTGGATTCCTCACAAGTTACAGACTATTACTTCCATTTTTACCGACTCTGTGACTGATGAACCGGAGGAGCAGCAGCCTATAACTGTGAGAATTTGATTGCGTACCCTTCCCAAACTCCCCAGACTGCGGGCAGCCGCGGGGTTACCCCAACTCTTTACTGGATGTGCAACACTGGACCATATGAAGCAATACTGGAACCTACTGGGGTCTACTGGAAATCCGAGGACATACACTGGAGAGAGAGACAGCCTTTTTCCCTCTAAAATTCCCCAAATTAGAGGCAAGAAAACCAGGAATTCCCAAGTCTAATATTAGAGGAAAAAAGCCGAGAATGGATGTAGCCCATTCAATTAATTTGTTGTATATTTAATATTGTGATTCTGTTACAACCATTTCTCATAAAACCTCTTACCATTTAACCCGTTTTAATTATACTGACGGCAAAGCTCCCCATTACCTTCACCCATCGCCTGCAGGATCTGCCACCAGTCTGAGAATTTTCTACTAAACTAGAGGCTGCAAAAAACAAAGATGAGTTACTGAAATATTTTGTTATACTTCATGTGAACTTTTTATTCTTCTCGTCTGAAAAGTCTGTGTTTTGTATTTAATTATCTAACCACTGAAGTGCACTTAATCATAACACGGCAGTGAGGACCAAAACCCCCCTTCATCCTGAGGATGGAACGACGCTGAGGGGTATGAGCGCACACACCAAAGACTCTGAGAGAGCACTGTGTGCCGCCGTCGCCGTGCAAAAAGACAACGTCACACAAATACGTGACTTACGAAGGACCTGTGAATTGAAACCCAAAACTTTGCTTTTTTTTCTAAGTTGTTTCTGCTTTTAATGTTGAGATCTTGTAAATAAAGTTTTTCTTTACAGTAATTGAAGACACTAATGTCATTGATAGTGATGTCATCGGGCATCATTGTAGCATTTTAACCCACATGTTGCAAATAGGTGCCTGGTGAGGTATAGTGTGGGCCCTTACAGCAATTGAAGGGTTAAACTGTCCTTGTCTTGATCTGTGAGCTCAAAGCATTTTTTAATATTTCAGGGTTTTTTTTGTTTGTTTGGAAATCCAGATTGGTATTTATATTGTCCCCACTGCGACTGCACTGTTTTCCCCCCTCCTTATATCTGTTCTTTGGGACTGGGTAATCCTGTCTGCATATAAATACCCACAATATAAATATATAAATAATTCTTTGTACTCTCATTGGTGTTGTGTTTCTGTTAAAAACACTAAGCCCCCTGTCGTGCGTGAATCCTTCTGCCGCGTGTTCGGAGTACGGAATATATAGGCAAAACAGCGTTTCACGTTACATAATAAAGTGTTTTATTGTTAACGGTGAATAATGCACCCTAACATGGAAATCTCCATTGCAAAAACGACAGTGCAACGACTCAGCGGACTTCTCCATCCACGGCCAGTACTGGTCCCCAAACACGGCAAATAAAAAAAAAACCTCCGTCCACAGAAAGCCTGGAGTTCGGGAGAGAAAGAGAATAACTTTTGTTATTGATACAACTGTACATACTTTAGCAATAATCAACCCAAATATCACTAATATAATCTGATGTTTGTCTCTGGCTGCCCTTCTGTTACATAGATCAAAAACATGAATAAAAATATGTAAAATTCACACAAACACAAAGAATGCTTTAAAAAAAATAGACATGTTAATATTTTTTGATCATTTGATCAACAAAATTCTGTAAAGTGGGTGAACAAAAGGAAAATCTAAAATGTGGCGTGACCACCCCTTTGCCTTCCAAACAGCATCAATTCTTCTAGGTACGTTTGCACACGGTTGTTCCAAACATCTTGGAGAACTACAGATGTGGATTTAGGCGGAAACAGTTGCCTCTCTCAATGTAACCCCAGACAGACTCGATGATGTAGAGATCAGGGGTCTGTGGGGGCCACATCATCACATCCAGGACTTTTTTTTTTTACATTGAAAATAGTTTTTAAAGGACTTTGGCTGTATGTTTGGGGTTGTTGTCATGCTGCAGAAAAGAATCTGGGGCCAGTCTGATGCTTCCCTGTTGGTATTGTTTGATGGATAAGTATCTGCCTGCACTTCTCAGTATTGAGACCATTCACTCTGACCAAATCCCCTCAAACCTGCCAGGACCCTCCACCGTGCTCCACTGCTGCCTGCCAACACTCATCTTTGTACCGCTCTCCAGTCCTTCGCCTTCTACTATTGCCAGATTTTACGTTTTGACTCATCAGTCTGGAATACCGGCTGCTGTTTTTCTGCACCCCAGTTAGGGGTACCAGCGTCCCACTGTTTTCTGCCGATGCCAAGCTGATGGCACTGCTAGAAATATTTGGCCCAATGCTGCGTCTACAGTCCTCAACATTGCTCGTTCTTTTGTGTTTGCCTTGAATTGTCTGCCTGGGAGACACCTTGCTGACGCGGTGTAGCTACCTTGTGTGTTGTTGCTGTGCTCAGCCTTGCCATGGTGAATGACTTTTGACATTAAACTGTCTTCAGTAACCTTAACTTGTTAGCGAGTCTGGCTGTTCTTCACTCAGTTTTATTCCTCCTATACAGCTCTGTTTCGGTTTTAACTTTTTTATTATATTGCTGATCATTAGCAACTGTTTGGTATAATTGTTTAATCATAAACTCATCCTATAAGCCTACAAAATCCCTGACTTTGTTCAAGTATACCTAGGAGAATTGATGTCTCAGGGAAGGAAAATGGTGGTCACACCAAATATTGATTTGATTTAGATTTTTCTTCTTTTCACCCACTTTGCATTTTGCTAAATGATAAAAGTAAACCATAAACATTTGCCACATGACACAAAAGCAGGCACTGATAGGCTGTTAACTCAGAGAAAAGAATGCATTTACATATCTGCTATGGTATATTTCCATAGCATACTAAAGCTCAGGTAATGGTTCATCTAAGCGGAACAGCACCTTTAAAGATTTCACAAAAATACCTTACAGGCCCAAATATAGGCTGCACCCCCCAACACACACACACACTTTAGGCCTATATTCTGGGTTTAGCGCAGGGATGCACAGTTCGTATAGCCCGATGCATGCAGTTCCGGGCGGCAGGCGAGTGCTTTTTCTTTTTCACTTATCTGCAGGGGACCTGGATCCTCCTCTCCGGCAGCCGTGGACGTCTGCGTGATGCGCGTAGACAACCTCCGCTGCCGGAACTTACGCCAGGGCTTTTATGGTGGAGAACCGCCGTGACATAACCTTCCGGTGCTCCACCATAGAAGCCCCGGCGGAGGTGCCGGCAGCGGAGGTTGTCCGCGAACATCGCACAGACGTCCATCGGCCAGCCAAACTAGACACCAGGGAGTCTGGGGGTGCATTGGTCGGGGTGAGGGGAACACTTCTAGGAAGCAGAGTGGCATATCAGGGGGGCAGAGCGGCACTTCTAGGGGGCATAAAGCACTAATGTGTATTTTTTCTTTAAAAATAGCACCAAACTTTAAGGGTGCAGCCTATATTCGGGCCAATATGGTAAGTATATGATTCTATTTCTTCCCATCCATCTGATGCAGGAAAGTACACACCGTTACTACACAGGTCGTTGCCCCCACGTCCCCAGGTTACTTACCTCTTCGCTCAAACATAAATTCCAACCCACAGTAAGAGGAAGAGCACCCCAAATCCCATGAAAAGCGAAGCTACAAGCGAGATGAGCAGCTCCTTGTACACATCTCGCGTGTATTTGGTGGAAGTCACTTCATAGCTGGGATTGCGTGTGTTAAGGAAGGAGTCAGAATGCCAAAATGTCCGTACGCACCTCAATTCCAATGCAACTGGATGTAGAGAATTCCGCGGATACATTCTATCAACGGGCACAAAATACTATCTAACTACATTTTGGAGGAAAGTGGAAACAAATATTGGGGCACAAGGTCCTTCATTTTATGCACTGTATTAATCATCCTAACGAAAAAAGTAATTTTCATGCCACATAACAAAGGTCTGCAGTGTATACG